>PVJH01014123.1:0-58077 GCA_004026705.1 Nesogale talazaci
TGGGGGTGGCCTAGTGCTAGGGGGGTGAGTACAGACCGAGTTCCAAGTCAGACAGAGCAATCCAGTGTGCCAAGCCAAGCGATCTGATAAAGTGGGTGATCTGAACCCTGGGAAATGATCCTTGGAGTTAGCAATATGAGGGAAATTGGAGACTTTGAGAAGCCTCCTTTTGGTAGAGTGACTGGAGAAGTTTCAGGAGAGAATGGGGTCAGAGAGACAGGGATCGATTACCCCACGAGCAAGGTCAATGTGGGCTTATTGTGCATAAACCTGCATAGTAAATTTGTACATAAACCACTGGTCTATAGAGTCCCATGTCTTTCTCACTGCGTCAAACTGTGGACTACAATTCAGTAAGTGATATGTAGGTAAACTCGTGCTGCCCTTGCTTCCTGGGCACTCCATCCCTGTCGGGGCCTGGAAATTGGTGAAGAAGCTGTGATTCCATAGGAAGGGGTTGTGGGGTTGGGAGAGAGACAGACCCAGGCAGACCTACAAGCAAAAACTTCAGTCTGGGGGAATAACATGAAACTGTTCATGACAGATTAGTAACTAAGCACAAGTAGACCTCTGCTTATTTTATTGGGAAATTCCAACACTGTGTAGAAAGAAAGAAAGAAAGAAAGAAAGAAAGAAAGAAAGAAAGAAAGAAAGAAAGAAAGAATGAATGAGCCCAGAATCTTCCACAGAAGCCCCAAAGAAACAGACAGCCTAAACTCTCCCCCAGGTCATGGGTTTGAACTGATCATGCGTGCCTTGCAGCTAGCAGTCTGAAGCTTAGCCCACTGTGCCATCAGGGGTCCTTGGCTGTAAGATTCCCCAAACCAAGCTCACTGCCCGAGAGTCAATCGGGACTCTATGGGCTCTGGAGATGGTATCTGTTTAGGGGGTAGAAAACTCAGTCTTTGCCCTGTAAAGCTGCTGGTGGTTACAAATTGCTGACCATCTGAATCTCAGTCCCGTGGGTAACCACTACGCCACCCCGACATTCTTAATCTGGGACTCAGGGCCCATGTGTTTCAGGCTCTGTGGACTCAGGTGGGAACTAGCAACATCTTTTATTTCACTGACCCCTGAACTGCACACTAGCATTTTCTTCAATTATGAAGGCAGGCAGCCACCAATAGCAAGTGTCTATCTCAGAAATCACTGACATCTGCACCATGTTATAGGCTCTTTACAATCATCTCGGCTTCAAATTTATGGTGGCTGGAAGACCCCTACCAGCTCTAGTGACCTCCTGTGTCATTCTAGAAGCACGTGAATCAATATGACCGGAGCTGCTCTGAAATCATTTGGTAGCTTTTTTATCATGAATTACATATTACTGTCAAAGTCTGAGTGCTATTTTGTGAATTTAAAGGTATTGTTCTGAGAACAGTACCTGGGAAAGTCTGGACCACCAAAGGGGCCCAAGGCAAAGCAAACAACCCCCTTAATGACTCTCTCTCTTTCATTAAGAACCTGTCAGTGGGGTGTGGTTTCAATTTCTCTTCCTTTAACAATGCAGGTTCTGATTCAGTCTCTCTGGGGTGGGATTACAAGGTTCCAGCACTGTCCTGCTATCCGCTGTCTGGGGGAGCCCCCACATCTGCAGAGTCAAACTGCTTCTTGGGGTTGTTAAGGCTGCGACCTTTCAGATGCAGGTCGCTAGGCCTCTTTTCCAAACTTCTCCCCCAAGATCTCTGGGTGGGTTTGAGGACCTCCCACCAACTAGTCAAGCACCTCATCATTTGTGCCACACAAGGGCCCTGTTTTGGCTCCATTGCCGGCCCTCACCTCATGGGCACCCACGTCTAGATGAGTAAAATGGCTACATGGTGTGTGTGTGTGTGTGTGTGTGTGTGTGTGTGTGTGTGTGTCATGGCTGTAATCTTTATGGAAACAGAATGCCAGGCCTTTCTTCTGTGGTGCCACTGGTGGGCTTGGACTACCAAACCATAGACTGGCAGCCAATGGCAAACCCTGTGTGCCGCCCAGCATCCTGAAGATGATCTGGTAAGGAGGTAAACATTGGTGAGGTGAAAGAGAGACCCTTGAGCCCGAGCACAGGGACCTTAGAGAATAGGTGGTGACATCAGCTCTGGCAGGAGTGCGGACAGATCATTCCCGAACAGAGGGATCAGGGGAGTGAGGGTGCTAGAACCCACAGCAATGGAAGTTCTCAGGTGGCTTCGGCATTCTCAGAGAAGAACGGAGGCAGGTAGAAGAGGAGATGCTGAAGGTCTGAGTGGAGAACAGGTGTGCAGGGGTCATTGAGGAGAAGGGGAGTGTGTTGGTGCCTAGGGGAGGTGGTCAGATGTTGGTGGGCACCCGTGGCCATGAGGAGCAAAGGAGATGCAGCACTGGGTCATCTTCTCCAGCCCCAGCTGCAGGTCCTAGGCAGGCGGAGGGCAGGAGAGAACACCAGTGGGGTTCTTCTGTGAGACAGTGATGAAGGCAGAGGGCAAGGAGGGTCATTGTGTACACAAAGGAGGGGCTGTACAAGCTCCTGAAGCTCCCCAGAGCTGGGGAGAAGAGAAGTGAGGGTGTATGGGGTGGAGTTTGGGTGGGAAGCAGGGCCCAGTGAGTCAGAGATCACTTGGTGCCGACATCCCAGGAGTAATCGGCTCGTAGGACAGGTGGCAGTGACTGGAGGCTAGGGCGCCTGGAGTTCTTGATTGTGGAAGGGTAATGGCAGGTGGCGACAAGTGGGAGAGTCCGATGAAGAGTCCCGGGGGTGGTGTGAATGGTTAAGTGTGCAACTACTAACCAAAACCTGACCCAGAGGTGCCTGCGAAGGAAGGGGACCTGCTTCTAAAAGTACACAGCCTGGATCCCCTGATGAACACACAGTTCTACTTGGACCGACTTGGGCTCACCACCAGTCAGAACACACTTGGTGGCAATTGGAAACAAACAAAAATGAACAAGGTGCTTTGGTGTCGTTGGGTTTTGCGAGCCCCGGTGACCCAGTGGCGATACACTGGGCTGCTAGCGACAAGATCAGCAGATTGAAAACCAGGCGAGGCTTCCTATTCTCATCAAGAGTTACCGTCTCAGAAAACCCAGGCAGCTCCTGTGAGTTGGCATTGACTCCATGGCCGTGGGGGTTTCTACCCCCTCCCCTCCAACCCGCCCCGATTCCAGAACCAGGAGGACTCTCCAGGGGAAGCCATGTGCTTGACCAACAAATGGCGGCCTGCAGAGGACACTCTGCCTCTGTTAATGTAGGCCATCCAGCGAGCAGCTGATGCTCCCTCCCCATCCCTCCACCCCTGCAGCACCTTGCCCTGAAGACCATGGGAAGATTTGTTGCTTGAGTGAGGGCTCTGAAGATCAGATGGAAGTGGAAATGGAAACCCCCAGCCCCCCAGTCCCAAGAATCACTCCTGCAAGGTTAACCGTCTGCATTTTAGTAGATGGTTAGACAAAGTCTTAGAAACAAAGCTTCTTGTTCTGGTTAATGGAAGATAGTCTCGTGTAAGGGAGAGAAGGATTTTTTAGAGTAAAGAATTTGCATGTTCAATTTTATTGATAGTAAACTACAAACAGTCATCTAAGTGAAGCATCAAATAAGTCCACGTGGAAGAAGCACACCAGCCTGTGTGATCGAAGGATTGTAAATAATATGATCTGAATCTGAAGGAGAGAATGCTACCAGAGCTTAAACTGTGAACACCTGGTTAGCAGAAGGTTATGTATGACAGGGGAAACCCCAAATCCATTTCAGGGTCTTCATATGATTTGGTCCTGCAGTGAATACCCTTTGGCCATAGTTGGAGTATGTGAACAGTCTTGTTAAAAGATAGAAAGTATTGTAAAGATGCAGTTATGATTATGACAGCTGCAGTTAGGTAAAAATGTAGTAGCTTACCATTTGATCTCCCTTTTAATTCATTTTAGATTTGTTCTAGTTTTTAATATTTTCTGCTTTCTTTTAGATTGAGGTTTGTATCTCTTCTACTTTATTATTTTGGGGGAGGATATGTTTTTCTGTATACGAAAGCGAGGATAGATAAATCTATCGAGGCAATAAATGGATGGATGATTTCTTGAGGTTTGGCTGGAAAGTTTGGGGAGAAATGGGAAGCTAACAACAATGAGGACAAGAAAGAAGGAAATGTTTTAAAATTGAATGCGCTGATGATTATGCAACCCCTTTAATGTGATTGAACTATTGAATTATACAATATGTGAATTATATGCCAATAAAACTAGCCAACCAACCAACCAACCAACCAACCAACCAACCAGTCAACCAGTCAATCAGTCAAACAAAAAGATAAAACTGCAGGGAAAAAACCCACAGAACCTAAAAAGTAGTGCACATGGTTTACACTTAGCCAATAACCAAAGGTTGGTGGTTCGAACCTAGCCCACGGCACTAAGGTCTGGCAGTTGATGTCTGTAAAGATTGAAATGAGGAAAACTCTATGGAACTGTTCTACTTTGTAATATCCCAGGTCTCTCAAGCCATAACCAACAGTAAAATAAAATCAGCAGCAAGAAAACTTAAACAGAAAACTTGTATTTAATTGTAAAAATCTCAAGGAGTAGAAGGAAGAATTTGTTTCTTCCTTTATACAGATTTCTCTTCCTATCGCTAAGGAGCCCTGGGCATATATGTACTCCCTGATATATGCCTTGGAGCTTTGGCCCCTGTAACTGAAGATTTGACCCTGTTTGGAAACAGGGTTCTTTTATTATGTTAATATGGCCATTCCAGAGTAGGGGAGGTCCTACACCCTATCACTTCTGAGTTCAAAATAGCCAAATGGATGTAGAGACTTGGGAAGACAGATGCCAGGTGGGACTCCCCTACAAGGCAAGCAAGGAACCAAGGATTGCTGGCAGACTCCAGAAACCACCAGAGAGAGGCTTACAGAAAGCGTCAATGTGACAGAGATGCTGATTTGGACTTGGAGAAAAAAAAGCCCTGTTCTTTAAAGACGCCCATCTATGGCATTGTATGGCTGCACTAGGGGTCTTAGCCTTCCATGTGGATGGCTCTTGAAATGCTGTGTCAGAAGAAGCCTCTGGGGGGCGCAAGCATGTTAAGGAGCATGGCTGCCAACCCCACAGTTGACCCTGCAGGTCCTCCCAGAGACACTTCAGAAGAAAGGACTGGCAGAAGGAGCAGCCACGGACAGCCCGAGGGTGCACAGCCCCACTCCCACACAAGAGCCACTGTGAGGTGAAGCCGACTCCAGGACTACTGGCACTGGCTCTGAAGTCACAGAGAGTCATCCAGCAGCCGGGGCCAGATAAGAGCGGGGCAGCCCTCATCAGACTGCTCAAGTTGGCCTGACTCACCTGGCGGTGGACCTAATGACAGTGGCCTCTCAGAGCACCTATTATCCAGATGCTGAGATAATCTGTGGACACATCTGGGCAAAAAACCTGCCCTATCCTTCGGGAAGGATGTCTAGCCGAGGCCAAGGGATGTGCTGAGCATGTTTTGTCGTCCTTGCTGATAAGAGTACAGCCGGCTCCAGAGACCCAGGCATACGCACTGACTGGACACACCAGCCAGACTCTCCAGACTCTGGCATCTTCTCACTTCACAGACAGACATGCTGAGAAGGGGACCGGGGCCCACCCTCTGGTCTCCTGACTTCAAAAGCAAAGCAAGTGACGAAGAGGTTTGGGCCGGGGGGATGCAGGAGGGAGCTCTCTGGGAAGGAAAATGCACCTGGTTCTCTGAGCAGCAATGGGTGGTATTGAGAAGAGTCTGAGGTTCAGTACCCTGTGCCCCTATACCTGAAGGTCCAGGTTCCCTTTCAATTCTGCCTGTGCCCCCCTTTAGGGGTGAATCACTCCCCAGAAAGGGGAGATGGTGGCAGTGTCAGGGAAAGAGGGACTCAAGGTAGCCAGAGAGATGAACCTCACATAGCAGGTTGCATGGGATTTGCCCCCTAATGGGGCAAATTTTGGGGGGCTGTTTTTTGGGGCTGTTTTTTTGGAGGTGTATTTTTTTAAACCTTATGATGAAAGACCTGTAACTTCTTGCCCATAGTCTCATGGGAATGTGTGGGGGAGGAGGTGTAGAGAGTTGGGAACAGAGAGGGCAGAGTCAGATTCACCCTGGTGCTGGAGCAAGGGGCAATCACAGGAAATGGAAGGGGCTTGCCCGACCAGCTCTTCAGCCGATCCACCTCCAATAGCTAACAGCTCCGTCCCTGTTCCCAGATGGAGGTCCCTGCACCAACGAGGGGTGCATGGCAGCTGCCACCCTAGAACCATCTTTTTGATCCTCTAGGCTCATTCCAGGAAAGACTGCTCTGCCCCTGTGCTTACGAGACCCACTTTGAAGGCCAGGACACCCTCTCACCCCAGAGTCCCCAGCTCATCTCTCAACTGCCTGTTCTTGTCAGGAGTGTGTGCGTGCCCACGTTTACTTCTGTGAAGGACTCCAGGGCTTCCAACCTTACCACCCACAGACCTGCTGTAGGAGTCCTGCTGGGTTGGATCACTCAGCTGCCCTGGTGACCAACCACTCCGATCCTAAGTCCAAGAGAGTCAACCCCAAGCCCTCTCAATTTGTGGCTTCACCCCAAACTCACGTGTAGGACAGCATGGGTTCCCTCGGCTGCATTAGGGTTCTCAGCAGTCAGGACGTCGCTGGGATGGCGTGAGCGGAGCCTGGCACGTACTCGATCTTCTCCCGTCTTCCTCCCTCTGGCCGGCAGCTTCAGGAACAGGGCCTCTGATAGACAAGTGTATGGATAATTACCATGCTGTCCTGGGATGTCATTTGGTCAGATAGCTGAATGCCCCAGGCGTGCACAGGAGGGGGCTGATGGAGGCGGACATTCAAGACCAACCAGAAAGTCGTTTCTGCACATAGGGACCAGAGGGCCTGGTGCATTTGAAAATCGTTGTCTCCTCCCCACAGTGGCCTGCAGGGACTCCACCCCGATGACAGGGTAAAGGCCCAGCTCCCCAGCCTGGCATGGAGGACTCTTGCTATCCAATGTGACCTGCTCCCTGTGCCGGACCAATGACTACTGGTTGTCCACTCAGTCCTCTGGGTTCTAGTTTGGCTCAATTTCTGTCTATCCCAAGACCGGAACACAGGCTCAGCCTACTGCTGCCCTGACTACTTGCCTCCGTGGGCATGACCTTGTCAAAGTGTGGACCAGGCAGTTACCCCATTCCCTACCACGTCGCACTTCTCTGATGCTGAGCAACTCAGGGGTTCTCAGCCTGCAGGTTTCTTTGAGCGCCTGACAAATGCTGCCAACTTTGGATCAATGTGCAGTGCTTTGTTGTTACAACTGCACACGTGGGTGGTCTGGTGATGTCTGCAGTAGAATGTGGAACTGGATCAGAGGGCAGAATAAATAGAGTGAGGAACACTTGCCTACAAGTTGAAGGTCAGAGACACGAAGAAATGTTAGGCCAGTCCAGAGGAAAATACCGGACCCAAAGCATGGCCTTTTCTTTCTTTTTTTTTAAAATCATTTTACTGGGGGCTAGTGCAACTCTTTTTTTTGGGGGGGGGGCATCACTGCCCTCTGATGGGAGTGGGAGACCCAGCCTTGCTCCTGGAGAGCTACTGCTGGATTTGAACCGCCAAGCCAGTGGACCGTAGTCCAGCACTCAACCACTACACTACCAGGGCTCAGCCCTAAACTCTTAATACCATCCATCCATCCATTGTGTCCAGCACATGTGTGCATCTGTTGCCATCCTCCTTCTCAGAACATTTGCTTTCTACTGGAGTCCCTGGTATCATTTTCTTACGCTCTCTCCCTCATGAACCCTTGATAAATGATTATTTTTTCATGCTTTTCATGTCTCCCTTCACCCACTTTTCTGTTGTCTGTCCCCCGAGGAGGGGGCTATAGGTTGATCCTTATGGGAATTGGGATCATGATGATGGGGAGGTAAGCATGAAAGAGGTAGAGGAAAGGAGGATGCTTCATCTGTGCTATATATATATATATATATATACATATACATATATACACATATATATATCTCGCCCTGACTGGCCCGTGTAGGCATGCCGTGTTCAAACGCCTCATACGCATTGAAAGTTGCATGTTGAATCAGGAAGATCGATAGAGAAGCCATCCATTTGAATTTTGGTGTTGGAGAAGAATCTTGGAAGTATCATGGGCTGCGAATAGAATGAAGCAAATCTGCTAGAACAGAATGAATCTGCCTTGGAAGAAGTACAGCCCGAATGCTCCTTAGACATTCTTAGATGTGTGCTTGTCTCACGTACTGTGGACACGTGATCATGGAGACCGGACTCGTCATGCTTGGGAAAGCAGAGGGGCAGCGAAGAAAAGAGGATTCTCAGCCAGATGAATCGACACTGTGGCTACAACAGGGGGCGCTGACATAGGAACCGCTGTGAGGGTGGTGTGGGACCACGGGAGCGTGTGTGTGCTGTGGTACGCTGTGTCACCATGACTAGGAACTGTTTTGTTGGCCCCTGATAAGAGTACAGCCGGCAGCAACAGCAGCAAAAAGGTCAGCTTTGTTAAGATGGGCGAGGAGTTTGCCTTGAGAAACTTCTAGGACCGGCGTCAGGTCAGCACAGCGCACCTGTCTTGGGCTGCCATAACAACATACCACCAAGTAGCTGGCTTTACAGGTTGGAAGCATACTGCCTCACAGGCTCTTTCTATTGGCTTTGGGGATAGTCTTCCTTTCTCTGCCAGCATCCCTGAGCAGTTCTTCATGTTCCTTGGCTCATAGTTGCCTGCTTACAAGTAATTCTAGTCTATGCATGACCATAACCCCCTCCCCTTTTTAAAACATTTTATTGAGGGCTCTCACAGATCTTGTGACAATCCATACATCAATGGTATCAAGCACATTTGTACATCTGTTACCATCATTATTTTCTAGACATTTATTAACTATTGAGTCTGTGGCAGTCATGAGTTCTTAGGTTAATTTCAGGATTGGGAGGGGAGAGGTGAAGTCTAGCCTGTCAATCTGGAGATAGCCCATGAGACCTTTGTGTGGGCATGACTTTCTCCTGAGGATTTTGGGAAATCTCACAGCATTTCCCCTTGGAGAGACGTATGACTCAGTCCCTTGGAGTCGTTATACTGACAAGATGAACAGCAGACTCCCTGTGAGACATCCCAGAAGAGAAGCCACATGGACTTTCCCTGATGGAACCAGACCTCATGGAGAGATCCCTGCCAGTGCTGAGATGCCTGAGAAGCCACAGAGAGGTCCCTGACAGCACTGAGATGCTTCTACCACCACTGGATACACAAGACTCTGCACCCACGGGCCTGTGATTGTCCTGGGGTCATTGCATGTGCTTTGTGAGTCTGAAGAGGACTTGTGAATTGGTATCAGACATATGGGCTAATATTGGACTTATGACTTTGGACTGAATTGGGTTGGGATGCTTTCTCAATGTTCCATTCCTCTTGTATATAAATCTCTTCCTTATATTCATATGCATGTTTGTGAATTTGTTTCTCTAGTCTACCCAGACTAACACAGGGCCCTTAATGTCATCTCCTCTTTTTGTTTTCCTTTTATAAGACACCACTGGTGCTCACTTCGATAGCACATATACTAAGACACCACTGAAGAGACTAAGATCAGACTTGGCCCACAGTGGTACAATCTACCTGGGAATCTCTTTAGAGAAAGACCTTATCTGCTCGAACGAAGTAACAGTCACCAGTAAGGATGACGTTAGATCTTCAGCCTCCCCTTTTGAGAAAGAATACCTTTTCATTGGCAGCAGTGTCCAAGAAGATATTATGGTGCACTAGGAACCACTGATGGGACTTTGAACACACTCTTCCTCATCTGCAATGGCCAAATTGAAATCCAGAGCAGAAGCAAGATGCCTTCCCAACTCCATGCCTTATTTTGCTTCCACAAACCAGCCCTTGGCTTTCTCGGGGTACTGCCTCATACTGAGGTAAGGGTCAGCAACAACAGCAATAAAGGTAAACGAAGCAAGCTTCCAGGATCATCTGCCCAACCAACCGTGCGAGGACACCTTCATTTCCCATCAAGCCAGAACTCCGACACCCGCCTGTGCAAATCTTTCAGAAAGCAGTAATGCCTGTTAGCCGAGGAGCCCAGGCCGTCTAGTGGTTTTCAGTTAAGTTGCCAACTGCAGAGTCAGCAGTTTGAAACTACCACCTGCTCTGCGGGCAAAAGATGAGACTCTCGACTCCCATGAAGAGTCGCAGTCTTGAAAACTCACAGAGGCAGTTCTGCCCTGTCCTTGAGGGTTGCTGAGTCAGCATCTGCTGGGTGGCAGTACGTGTGGTTTTTGTTGTTTTCTGTCTGCTAGACCTAGGTAGATAAAGGGAGGCGAGGTGGCAGAGATCTTGCAGAATCATAACCCAGAGGAGAGAGGGGATTTGTTTCCCCACTTACCTCTCCACCACAATGAAAGGGGAAGGGCAGATAAGACACATTTGAAGAGACCAGAGGTAGTGGGAAGGCCGGGTGGAGAAAAACAGGATGTTCAAACTATCCCCAAAATAACTGAAAAGACTGTTTGGGTTGGGGGTCAGGAGATAAGGACATAGTAGGAAGTCTGGAGTGTAGGGGAGCAGGGATGCATATACCTGGGAAGAGGAGGCATACTACAGAGAACCAGGCAATAGTAGAAAAGTCACCAGAGAGCCAGCCATTGGTGGAGGGGTCCACCATTAGTCAATTAAAAGGTTTGACTCTATATTCTCCCAGGCCTTCTAGCTGAGCTGAGGGCCCTTGGGGTGTAGTGGTTGTACTGGGCTGCCGATGGTGAATCAGTAGTTAGAAACTACCAGTAGAAAGTTGAGGCCATTCACGCCCTGAAGAAATTAGTCTCAGAGGCCCTCAGGGGCAGCTCTCCCCTGCCCTGTCGGGTGACCCTGCGTCAGAAAGGATTGAGGGCAGTGAGGAGGGTTTTTTGGAAGGGCTCTTTGGACTTTTTTCTCCCCCCAAAGCATCCCTTTCTTTAAAACTCACCCTTTTTGGTCAGCCCTTTTCTCGGATTTTGGTCTAATATACTGTCCCAACTGCATGTCTTTCTTGTGAGTGGACAAGAACTGAAGCGTTGAGAGGGTTGAAACTTTGGCCTCCCAGGAACACCTCTCAGTCTACAAGGAGTCGGATAGGATTTTGCTACATTTTAAAGGACGTTTCCAAGTAGAGAACAGAAAGTCCACTGATAATAGACATCCATAACCGAAAAGAGCACCAGGGGAGACATGTGTGAATTGGGTTCCTGTTTACATCTGGACTCTCAGAGGATTCCTGCTAGCTACGATTGTGACAGGAAGAAGGTTTAGGGATAAAGGAGGTCCTCTCCACTGAAGGTCTACCCTAAACAAACCTTAGCTGGCCATGCCCATGCCACAAGAAAGGGGTTTAGAAGTCTATGGGAAGTGGGGCTGGGGCAGAGGGGAAATCCAAAGCCGGGCATGCACAGACCAAGGTCACCTGGGCATGCGCACTAGAAACCAGCAACACTATGTCATACATGCCCCTAAACTCAACCACTAAGAGAGGCCAATACCCTTAACCACGCCCTCCCCACCTCCACCCCAAGAGGGGTAGGAGGGGAGACCCTCTCTTTTCAGCTGTGTGTGTGTGTGTGTGTGTGTGTGTGTGTGTGTGTGATGTCTGGTGCGTGTGCACTCTTCCTTCTTGGTTCTCCGGAATTCCTCATTTGGTTCCCTGGCCTCCCGTTTCTGGGAATCTTTCCGCGTGGCTTTCCGCGCTCCGCGTCAGCGGCCATTGTCGCCTGCGGACTCCTGTGTGGTCCACCGCACCGCCTTGCATGCTTTCCAGCGACAACATGGCCTGTCTGACGCCGCATTAGCCGAAAGTTCTCTTTTTCCTTCTTTAAAGTCACTTGAATCACAAAAGTGCTTCTGCTGCATGAATTCTGTCAGCGCCGAGAAGCAAGGACCGGGGAAACTGTCCCAGACACCTCACGGCGGGGGCCGCTGTGCCCGTCAGAGCTTCTTGTCTGGCGGCCGACTGCTGGCTCTCTAGATGCCATGAGCCGGCACCTACACGCGGGCAGGGAGTTTGGCATGGGGGGCGGGTCTGACGCGGCAGCTTTCTGGAAATCAAACATGGCCTTTGGGAAAGGCCACCTCACTCTTATTTGCCTGGTGCCGGTCATTAAGCTAATGGCCATCTCCACAAACAGGCATTTCGACATGACCCTGTGTTTGCCATCTGCTCTCTGGATCCTGGAAGCCTTCATCTTTTCTCTGAGATCAGCCACATTCACTGCCCTGCCAGGGTGGAGACCATGTAGAGAAAAGTGCCCTTTGAAAGGAGAGGAAAACGGTGCTTTTAAAGTCAAAGGGCACTTATCAGTGTGCCTTAGGCATCCTGGGATGGGCACCCCACAAATGTGGTCAGCGAGCAGAGGCCTCCAGTGGGTCAGACTCCGCGGTGTGTGTGCTGCTGGGATGGGGGAACCTCTTCCAAGCGCCAGTTTTTCAAATACCAGCCAGGCCACCTGTAGTGGACGGGCCACGAGGGGAGCTTCTACATTAAGACAAGACTGAGAGGGAAACTTGGGGATCGGTTTCTGAAAATCAGCCAGTGTAAAATCTCATGGATTGCAATATGACATCGTCTCCCTCCGGAGGGATGGCTCCTGGGGGAAGATGCTGTGTTGGGTGCCGTGGAGGGCCAGTAAGGGTGAGGGAGACCCTGGGTCTCCATGGACTTGAACATGCTGGCCACAGGGAGGATGACAGGGCCGGGCAGCAATTCATTGTGTTGCACACCAGGCCACTGTGCAGAGGCATTGGCCTGATGGCAGTGAGCAACAGGTAGCCTGTTAGCTTACAGGGAAGGAGTTTTGTTGGGAATAGATGCTCTAGGTATTACTCAAGACCTCATTGTCTTTCTACCTCTAGTCTAGCACATCTCCAGAGCCCGGCTCTGATCCCGGCTCCCTGGTGAGGACAGACATCAGAAGATTGAAAGCTGGAACCCAGGGGGCTTGGTACACCAAGCCTTGCTCTCCCTGAGGACATGACCTTGGAAGGTGCTCCTGTTCCTAGTGCAGGCAGGCCCGGCCCTCAAGAATGAAGCAGCCTGGGGGCTGGCTGAGGCCCGGGTGAAATGACGGTGGGGGGGGGGTGCGGGAGGGTTGCTGGGTCACCCATCTCTCGGGCTGGGCAAATTACAAACCCACCTGGCCTCCACCCAATGACCTCCCCCTTCCCGAACTCACAGACAGCTCAGCGCTGTTGACCTCCCTTGGGCCTCTCACTTTGTAATTTACTCCGCGAGTCTGCACACATGCTATTTACCCACTCCCACGACACAGGGAGGGGCCTGTTATCGTGCCCAGGCGCCCTGTCCGGTCCTCACAGCTGCCCATAGGAAAGTGCAGGGCTTGTCCGGAGGCCTCGAATCCAAGCCTGAGGTGCTTTCTCCCACACTGTCTGCCCAGTGTGTCACCAGCCACCAGTCAGCAGAAAGAACAGGCAGTGTGATGAGAGAAGGTCTGAGGAGAGTTCTCTCACGCACACTCTCCTTCCTGGTCTGGAATGAGGCAGCATCTTCAGATCTGAAACATCAAGAACCTCCTTTCTATCCTTGGAAGTTAGCCAGGAAACCACGACCATGTAAAGACCCGTGAAGGGACAGCAGGCAGCAGGGGACAGAGGGGGCTTCAGGGAATCCCGGGGGAGTAGGAAAGGAGGCCCCGTGTCAGAGGCAACTGTCCGTTCCAAGTGTTTGTGGTGTTTTGGAGTTGGCCTCATGAGACTGATGTTTGCAGATAATGTTCTCTTTGCTATGGGGCCTTGCTGTGTGCGTTCAGCTGGGTCATACGATCCACCTGCCTGAAATCCTTTCAGGAGCGGGAAGGGGTATAAACAAGCAAAAGGTCAGGGAAGGTCAGGGACAGGGTTAGTTCAGAAAGGGGGTGTGGAGCAATTGGCGAGGCCACTGTGGGCAGTTGTGGGTGTGGTGGGTGAGGTGCGATGAAAACCCAGCCTCTGCTGTGGGGCGCATTGTGTCTCCTCAGAGGATCCTACAACTGCGGGTGCTGCCAGGCTTAGAGAGTAGGTGGCTCTGTCATGTTAATTATACCACAGGAATGTCAAGTGGGCCCTAGACCTACCCACCTACCACTTCTAGAAGAGCAGCTTAGACCAGACATCGGGGATGACAGATGGCACACGAGGATGGCCTTGAGCTGGCCACAAGGGAGGGAGTGGCTCCCTGGCGGAGGCCCTGGAATCTGTTCCAACTCAGACCACCCTCGAGGGCAGAGTGGAACTGCCCCTGTGGGTTTCTGAGGTGCACATCCCAATGGGAGCCGAGGGCGGGTGGGGTCGAAGGGAATGATGGCTACTTCTGATAGATGATACAGGCATGTTGCTTTCAGTGGTGGTCAGGGTAGATGAGGACCCTTTGTGAGAAAGTAGAAGGAAAAGAATAGAAAAAAAAAGATCTTGGGATTTTTTCCATTCACTTTTTGCAGACCTCCTTGCGGATATGAGTATGTATGACTGTGTATGCACCTGTGTATGTGCACATGCATGTTGTGCATCTGTATATATATATGTTTGTGCACGTAAATGTGTATGTGTGTGCACAAGCATGTGCATATGTGTGCATGTGCATGCATGTGTATGTGTGCATATGTACCCAGAAGTCCTGCAGGAGAAAGACATGGCGATCCTCTTCTGTCCAGCTGACAGTTGAGGAAATGTTACCACATGGTTTTCCCGTGTCTCATGGGGCCGCTATGAATTGGAAGCAACTGGACAACACCTAACACAACATTTGCCATGTCAGTCTTTTCCACACGCACTCCTGGAGTCCCTGCTGGTGCAAACAATGGATCGTGTGCTAACTGAAAGGTTGCCAGTTCGCGTCCACCCACGGCGGCTCAGAACAAAGGCCTGCCTGTCCACTTTTGGAAAAGCAGCTGTTGAGAACTTCCTGGAGGGCAGTTCCCCTCGGGCACACCCAAGGTCATCCTGGGTTGAAGTCAACTGGACAGCCACTTGCTCTGAATGAAAGTGTTATGTTCTCCATGAAGCATGAGCAGGAGGTCCTTCTCAAAAAAACATTTTTTTTGAGTTCCTATTATGGTAAGACAATGTGGGTTAGAGGATTTGATCTTTGAGATTCTTATAGCCCATGGAATCAGGGCATGGGAGGGAGCTCAGCTCTTCCTGCCGCTGCTGCGGAGGAGAATCAGGGAGTATGTGGAAGGGGGAGGCAGTGGCCCCCACCAGTGTTCCAGTCTTCTCCACCCTCAGAGACAGCCCTGCAGGGGACTGAGAGAGCAAACCAGCTTCCCTTCTGTTCCCTGTCTGCAATCCTGCCCTGTCCCAATTTGTGCAGGTGGGTGTTTCAAGAACTCAGCCTGGGTGGAAAGTTGGTAGTGAGGCTGCATGTGAGTTAGAATTCCCAACAGCCTTGATCTCTTCTGTGGTGTGGGGAGGGTGTGAGGATTCCCAAGTGTCCCCAAAGGTATTTCGGAATGGAGCCAGGAGTGGCTGGAGAACCTCCCACAATGTGGATGGTATGGCCTTGGAACCAATGAGTCCAAGGACCCCATGATGGCCGGGGACAGACTGGACGTCCTACCAGACCTTGGGCAGCATGCCCAAGAAAGCTTGGGTATATGTGGTGATCTGCTCCAGGCCTCAGATTTCAGCAGCAACACTGGCTGGGTGCCCAAGAGGGCAGGGCTGGACACACCATCTCCGAGGGTACCCTTGTCAGCATCCACATGAGAACCAGCCCAATTGCTGTGTGCTAGAGAACATGCAGGGACCGACAACCCAACCAAACTCACTGCCATGGAGTCGATGTCGTTTCAGTCACCCTAGAGAAGAGGGTAGAACTGCTCTGTGGGGCTCCAAGACAGCATCTTTACCGGGGTAGACAGCCTCATTCTCTCCCATGGAGTGCTGGTGGTGTCACGCTGCTGACCTTGTAGTTCACAGCCCAGCTCATACCCACTACACCAGCAGGGCCCATGGTTGAAAGCTCAAAAGAGATATTGACCAATGGGAGTCCATCTGTATGGAAGGAAGTCATTTCAACCAAGGAAACTGGAGCGGGCATGACCCGATGAGTTAAAGTTCCCCCTCCCCTCCTACTCTAGGTAAGCATCTCTTCCTGAGGAGTACGAAACGATAGCAATGCTCAATGTGCCCCGAACTGCCAGATGCCATGCGTGAATGTGTGTGTGCTGGTCTCTAGGCAGGGAAGCAACAGTGCCCAGGGGCACCGAGGACACCGTGTGTCCTGATGACCGGCCCAGAGCGGGTCACACAGGAGACCTCAGAGCTACCTCAGTGCCCCCTCAGGCACCTGCTTGTGGTGATTAGATTTTATGTCAACATGGACCTGTGTAGAGGTCAGAGTAGAGCCCAATCTACCAGTCAGGTCACATCCTAAGGATGCCTCCTTAGGGGCGGGTGACCTTTTTCATGAGAGACACAGGGAACTTCTCTCCCTGACCCGCTTCTTTACCTTCCTCTGAGCTGGGACTCTGTGTCTGCCTCCAGGGGAGACCCCTTGGGGGCCACTGGCCCTGGGAGCCAACCTCTGAGCTGCCCGTCCCTGCCATGTTCCCACTGACCTTGGATCCACAGGACTCTGAACCCGCCAGCCTCTGAGCTCCCTGCTTCTCCTTTCGGCAACAGAGGCATGACTCTGAGGGGGGCTCTGGCGAGCCTCAGACCCAGGGACTTGACTTGCAGTGAGCTTTGCTGATAGGAAAATTATTTCTTGATATAAAGTTCTTCCTTATACATCTACGAGTGTCACTGGCTTAGTCTCTAAAGACAAGCCAACATAACACAATGCTGTTTCAGAGTACTGTGGGTTCCATAGTGTTCCTCCAGTATCCATATCTGCCTGGACCCTCAGAATGTGACTCTATATTATGATGGGGCCTTGGCCTTCAGAGAGAATTAGCTAAGTTAGTGAGTAGTCACACTAAAATCCAATATCACAAAGACACACAGAGAAGATGATCTTGTGAAGGTGGAGGCATGGATTGGCGTGATGGGGTCAGAAGCCAAGGATTGCCAGGAGGCACCAGCGGATAGAAGAGAAAAGGGAGGAGCCTCCTCCAGACTGAACATCGCCCTGCTGACACCTCCAGAGAGTACACTGCTGTTGTCTGAAGCTACCTAGATTATGGTGAAAGAGAGCAAGGCCCTCAGTGAGATAGCCAGGTGCACAGTAGGCTCAAGGACAGGACCCGCTGGGAGGATGCACAGGACCGGGCAGTGGCTCGTCCTGTGGTCGGCCAGCACTGGTTCAATGGTGCCTAACATCACAAAAGCTTGTGGTACTTTGTTGTGGCTGCCACAGGACACTCAGGCACGTTGGTCCCCAGAGCTGGGGTACTAGCCCCCGTGCACAGGAGGAGATAAGGGGGGCAGACCCCTGAATTGAGGGACTCTTCTTGACTTGTCAAAGCAGGGACACCCCTCCTGCAGAGACCAAGGCTCCAGGCAGACAGGAGCCACCACAAGGTAGATTGACGACGCCTCCCGCCTCTGACTTTTGGAGCCTCCAGGAGGCGGAGGATGCATAGTCTCGAACTTGATCCAAGGAGGAGGTGCTGCCGTGTCTACTGCATAGACACAGGCACTGATGTTGCAGAAGCTGCCTTGGACTGAATTCGCCCCCATTTGAACTCTCAAGACAGGAATCCCAGAGATTTTACCATCTTGTTATTAAAACCCCAAGTTTCTGAAGGACTCTGCTCAATCCATCACGATTTTGGAAGCTTTCTCTGAAGGACAAATTCTCCTTGATTTAGAATCAGTCAGTACATCTGGGGACGGAGAGGGTCATAGGTGTCCTCAGGGAACATCCCTACAACGTTCCCCTCAACTGGGTGAAATCAACGGATGCTGACCCCGAGAGCAAATGGCTAGACATCAATCAGGGTGCCCCCTAGCTGCATGGAGATGAAAGCGGGGCAGGGTGGGGGGAGGAAGTGGGGGTTGAAGGAAGGAAGGACAAGAGGCCTCTGAGAAAAGGTGCTTTCTTTGCTTTCCGACAGGAAGCGGCCCAGAGCCCCACTTCTTTTCTTCTCCTTTCCGATTGATCCTTCCTATCTCCAATGAGGCTTATCTCTCTGCAAACCCAAGCTGGCCCTGCATGAGCTGGGAACCTGGTGAACTTCAAAGGTTTCACACAAATCATTGTAAAAGCCTGACCTAATCCCAGAAGACCCTGACTGGGGTCCAGAAATCTCTCAGTTTTTCCCTGCCATTTCATGGTGACATTGTCCCCTGCACAGGCCATGCCTGGCCTCTCTGCTACTGCCACCTGTGTTCCCATCACTTTGAGGACACCTGTATTCTCCACTCTCCGGAGGGGTGGGTGGCAAGCTCCGCTCCCAGCATCTTGAGTGCTCTTTCTGGGACAGGTTAGCTGAGACAGTGGTTGAATCTCTGCTGCTTTCAGGGCAGAAGGGCAGGAGGGAGACCCCAGGGTTGCTCTGAGAGGTGGTGACATTCAACTCTGGTGGCAACACTGCGATACAGACATGTACAGACGTGCACACAGACGGAGTGGGAAAGGGAGAGTGTGACCCCTCCAAGTAGATCTCTAACCTTCTCTCCACTTCCACCCCCACCTCTGCTTCTCCGTCTCCCTATGCATCTACCTAGCTCTCTCTCTCTCCTCATCTGAGACCAAGCAGGCAGCAGCAACCCTGCGGTACACCGGAGCATGGAGGGCAGTGGGACGGACATAAGTCGAGGGCTGACACACACCGAAGAATGTCAAAGATTATGTGAAGAAATGATGGAACGGGGTCCTGATTGGCTGGCTATATTTTCACCCCAAAACACCATAAAATACTCAGCATGCAAAGAGAAGGGCTTTCCGTCTCAAACAGAACACATGCAACTAAATTCAACAAGTTTCACCAGGACAGGGGCAGAAAAAGGGTACACAAAGCTCCCTTCCACCCTCCATACCCCTTCTCCAACCCTCTTCAGTGAAAGTCACCTAGCAGCAGCCTTTCGGGATGGGAGGGGCTGGCGCCAGTCCCCTTCAACTCAACTGAGAGGACGGTAACGTACCTGAGCACCTGGCTCACCTGCCCTGCCTGTGCGAAGGCGCTTAAATCCCCCAGACTGCTGTTGGCCATTCCTGTACCCCACCTAATGGGGGGGGTTTCCTTTGCTCCCAGGGGGTTTACTCCGCTGTCATCTGCAGGATATGTTGTTTTCCATTTTTTCTGCATGTATGAGATTTCCTCGCCACCCTTTCTAATATACTCAGTCTCCATATAAGTCAGTGGGCAGATCATGACAAGAGGGTGACGTCCCTGAGGGTGCCGTTGCCCTGAGGACATTTTGCTGCGGGCAGGGCAGAGAGATGATCCCAGGATGCCAGCTTTGAAAGTGAGCAAGGCATACACCCCACTTCTATGCGTGTGTTGAGGGGAGGGGGGCAGCAGGCAGTGCACTCTACAACTCCCAGGATACTGGCCTTTAGCGTTCTCATGGGAGTTGAGGCCGCTCCATCTGCAACCTTTTCCAATGGTGTGTTTGCAGGGAAAGTCTATTGTCATGTAGGAAATGAAAGCAATGTGCTTTCTCTTCTATTACAGACCAGGACAAACAAGGTCCACTCAATCCTTGGGAGGCACTGTTTTTAATAACCAGGCAATTCCTTTCATTTCAAAGCTGAGGAGGCTTTGAAACCTGACATGGTAAGCGGAGCTGCAGTGGCACAATCGGTCAGTGCACGGTGCTTATACAACTTGACGTGGTCACTGTGATGACGGTTTAGGAAGGGGATAGGTGGGAGAAGGACAAGAAGATGGACAGAGAGTGCGGAGGTAGGGGTGCTGGGGCCCCAGTGCCCACATTCTCTTTCTCGGACCCTAGTAGAGGGGGTATGAGTGCCCCTTGGTAATCATCCTACCATCCTCCACCCCCTAGAGATGTGTCCTCAAACACTTTTCCTTCCCCAAGTGTCCACTCTCCATTGGCATTGAGATCACTCATAGATGTTCCCAGTCTCCTGGCCATCACCTCTTGACTGCACCTATCCCTGCAACCTCTTCTTCCCGGCAGAAGCCCTCAATTAATACTAGCCCTCCATGATAGCTTTTGAAGAAGATATTAAACCAAGATCCACCATGGCTGATACCAGATGGATCTTAGCTGAAAGCACAGAAAGATGTTTGCTTGTTTTACTGAATTTTCAAAAAAAACCATCATTCAACTGGATGGGTCATGCATGGGCAACATGCCTGGGAATTTCAGAACACTTGCAGAAGTGTTCATGCAGAATCTGTAAGTGGGGGAAGGCCAGATTATAATAAAGTCATAGAGAAATGGGAGAGAGTAAAATAAAGAATTCAGACACATGCTCACCTCTTGGATGGCCATGATCTCAACAGCCAGGTCCATGCACGATGTGGGCCGAGAGGGCAGGCGAGCGGGAACCTGAGGTTTGCTGCTAACCAAAGCTTCTATCTACTTATAAGTATAACAGGAAGGGAATGAGCTAGGGGTGTACACATAATAGGAAGAGGAGGGACTAGAGGGATACATGTGACAAGAAAGGTGGACCCCAGTTTCAATATAGTGGTCTAACCTTGGTCACTCTTGAGTGGGCTTGACCTCCTTAGAGTCTCCTACAAGGAAATAGTCTACTATCCTTATCAGAATGGAGTGGGCCCCACTTAGGGTGGGACAGACTCTACAGCCTGATTACTCTAGATGGCTGATAGCCCTTAAGGAGAATAACTCCTGACCTACGTCTGTTGACCTCCAAGTGTATAGCCATTTATCATGTGTAGCAAACAGCTAAGTTTGCCATATTTGGGGGAGACAACTTGGAAGAAATCTTTCTGTTCCCCACACCTATAAATTATGTGAGAGACAATTATTAGAACAGAACAAGGGAATATTATGTGCTTGAAAGTCAGGAAAAGTGTCGTATCTTTTCACTAGACTTAGACATCCTGTCTGCTGAGCAGATAGGGAATCTGAATGCTATGAAGAAGCGTACAGTGTTCTAGGAAGACTTCTCAACACACGGCAACATGTAGGTGACACAACCTTGCCTCTGAAAGTGACAAGCACTTGAAGCACTTACTGATGACATCAAACACTACAGTCTTAAGTATGAATTATGCCTTAATACAAAGGAAGCAGCTTGTTCCTATCTTGCCGGATGGTAGGTGAAATGACTCAGAAGAAGCTGGACACCAAGGAAAATAAGCCAGAAGTCAAGAAAACAGATGCCAGTAGCCGAGTTTAGAAGGGCAAAAAGCTGAAGAAAGGGAAACCCTGTCCCAGTCAGAGGAATTGGTCATCATTCCCGATCCGCCAGGCATTCCAGAAAGGCCAAATCTAGGGTTGAGAAGAAGGAGGAGAAAGAAATCCAGGGACCACCAAGAAGACGTAATCTTTGACACTGAGAAAGAAATACGAGATGACAGATAAGTTCAATGCTGATCAGAAACCCGTGGAATTGCAAATTTTGGCAAAAATCAAAGCCATTCCTAAGCAACAAGGCTACTTACATGCTACCTTCACACTCACACATGGAATTTATCCTCACAAATTGGTGTTCTACATGTCTTGAAAAGAACCTAATTAAATAAACTAATAAAGTAAAAAAAATAAACAAAAATGCAACTGAACTGATAAAACCACATGATAAATGGAAGAAAGATTGGTGTGGTCAAAGATTCATTTTAGAGCTACTGGAAGCAGCAGTCAAGCCATATCGAACACTATATTGCATTGGGCAAATCTGTTTCATACAGCCTCTTTAAAGTGTTAACTAGTGGGGCTGAGCCCTGGTGGTGTAGTGGTTGTGTGCGGGACTGTGGCGGTTCAAATCCAGCAGCTGCTCTCCTGGAGCAAGGCTGGGCCTCCTTCTCCCACCAGAGGGCAGTGATGCCCCCCCCCCAAAAAAAGTGTTAACTAGCAAAGATATCCCTTTGAGAACTAGAATGTACCTGACACAAACATTGATCCTTCAATTGCCTCATCTGTGTGTGAGAACTGGTCAATGGAGAAAGAAGACCAAATGTCCTTGAATTATGATTCTGTTGAATATTAAATATGCCATGGACTGTCAGAGAACACATACATCTATCTTAGAAGAAGTAAAGCTGTAGCCAGGACTCCTCAAACTTTTTAAACAGGGGCCCAGTTCATTGTCTCTCAGATTGTTGGAAGGCTGGACTATAGTTGAAACAACCCCCCACCCCCCCCCAAAAGCTATCAGCAAAATCACTGAGGGCCTGGGATGAGTTTGGCTGCTAAGCAGGACAGGCAGTGGCAGTGGCAGGAAATACACCTGGCAGCTGGACAGATGTCTTTGGTGGGCCATGTGTGGCCCATGGGCCGTAGTTTGAGGACGCCTGACCAATCCCTGGAGTAGGACATCATGCGCCACCAAGGAGAAGATGGTGAAAGAGAGGAAGACCCTTCAGTATGGATATAAAAGCAGCTAGTTCTTATCTTGCAGGAATCAGTCCAATGACTGCAGCAACGTTGGGACCAGGGAGGTAGTCGTGCAGGCATGTCAGTGTTTCTTTCTGTTGTATGTCGCATTGCCGTGAGTTGGGACTGACTTGACAGCACCCAACCACAGTAACAACTTTTAGTGCAGAGCCCATTAACCTTTTACCCACTTGCTGTAATTGGCTGCCATTGCATTGGCCGAGACGCCTGGGGACTCCCTGTACTACAGAGTACAATGTCTCTGAATCCTGCACCAATTCATGGCCTCTAGTACATTTGTCCACTGCTGTGGCCACTGTGGAGGGAACGTCCACCCCAGGGAGGCATCTTCCTGCATTCTGTTGATCCATAGGGTTTTCAGTGGCTAATTTTTAGAAGGAGTCCTAGGCTTTTTCTCCACGGAACCCTGCCCACCATGGGGTGAGCCTTTTGGTATTTGCGATATTGGTAGCTTAGTTTTCAGCATCCCAGGAATAGACAAGCCAACCTCGGTGTGGCACTTGGGCAGGTGGTTGGTGAGGACTTTATCCATGTCTGAAGTTTCTAAAGACAGACTTGTTTCAGCATCTGTAGAGACCCTTGTGGATTTCAGGGTCCCAAACCTGACGTACTAGGCTAGCATTTCAGGAGTGGAGGGGTGGCGGGGGCAGGTGGGGGTGGGGTGGGTGAGGAATTTATGTTCTACTCTACACCAGCCAACTTTTAGATGTGGTCCAGTTAAGGAACACATGTACATAAGATGGACTGATTCCAAATGAGCAAATGGAGCAGAAAACAAACCCAGCAACTTGTCATTGCTCACAGAGGCCGTTGAGGCTGAGCCAGAAATGACTTCTTGCTTCCCAGGCCATGAGGATGCTGGTGACTTAACGCAGAATTCTAGACTTCCTAGCTGGGGGACCAGGTTCGATTTCTGGCAGGTACAGGTCATGTGTAGGCACCACTTGCCTGTTAGCAAAAGCTTGTGGATTCCTATGCTGGTGAACTGTGAAAACTGATCTTCCCAGACTGAGATGGATCAGGAAAGCCTGGTGATTTGTTTTTGTAAACCAGTCAAAGTAGACCGTATCAATCACAACAGTCTCATCTCAAAACCGACCATGAGAAGGCCCAGGATCAGGCAGTGCTTTGTTTCGCAGTGCGTGGGGTTGGCATAGAGGGGGACCTGGACAACACCAACTCGATCTTGGAGAAGCAGAATGCACCCCTCCCCAACTCTTTGGGGGGATGCTGCCCCCTCCCCCCCGCCTTTTCTCCAGGAATCAGTTCAGCCAGAAATGGAGTATCCTTCACATAACCAAGGCATCTCCAGAGCACCCATCTCCCCAAACCAAGCAATCCCAGCTACCTGGGGCCCCTGATGGACACAGGCTTCTGCTGACCTGAGCTCCTGTGAGATCTGTTTCCTTCGACCTCTACCCCACCCCCTTTGACCTTGATATAAGTCTCACCCAGCTGTGCTCAGGAGGGCTGGAGGGTTACTTCAGACTCCTCCATTCTGGTGCTCATCAAAAGCATGTGGAGATCAGTGGCCTCTGTGCCTTTGTCTAAATTCCCTAAATGCAGGGATCTGATCAGTGTGCATCAGGGTGTACTTCTGCAACACGCAGCCAACCATAGGTGCCCCATTCATTTCAAAGGTTGAGAAGGTGAGTGGTATTCTCACCGAGCTAGAGGGCCACCAGGGAGCACCTGGGGCATCTCCAGGGGTGTGGGCAGCCTCGTGTCCAGAAGCCTGCGGATAGCCCGGGACAAAGAGTCTATCTGTCCTCCCCGGCTGACTTCCCTGGGGGTGGGAAACTAGAGCCTGCTGCTCATGGACACTGTTTGCTTGGCTTTGGGAAATGCCGCAGGGCAACTCAGGATAGGTTTTCACAGTGGCATTTGACTTGGCTGAGCCACAAAGTCCCCCTGGTATAGTCTATTTATTGCACATTAGCACATGGCCTCATCTCCAGGAGCCTAGCACCAGGCCCCATGGGAACTGGGATGGGCATCTGCAATGGAGCACTGGGAGGGCTGGATGGGACTCCCCAGGACCCCGCCCTCTCCTGGAGCTGTTCTAGGGTTAGGCTGGGCATCAGGAATTCAGCCCCTGGGGCCCGGGGTTGTTTGGCTCACCCGTGCTGCCTGGTCTGCCACAGGGTTCAAATAGTGGAGAGGATCCTTGCCAGCCAGGATGCATTCCATCCTTAGCTGCATGTGGCTTCTAAGGAGCCCAGGGGAGTGCAATTCACAGGCTGGTGACTTGTACCCACCTAGCGGTTCCTCCAAAGGGAATTTTGAGTAATAGATTCTGTAAAGCTCAAGGCCAAGAGAATCCCATGGACAAGTGCTACTCTGTTGTGCCAGGGACCCTCCCCAGGGCAGCCAGCAGCAGCAGCAGCAACATTCTGCTTTTTCACTTCTCTCCTTTCCTTCTTGTCTCTCAAAAGTTTGCTTCTAATTTCTTTCTTTTTTAAAGCATCATTTTATTGGGCGCTCTTACAGCTCTTATCACAATCCATATATACATCTGTTGTGTTAGCCATCATCATTTTTTAAAAGTTTTTTTTGGCATCACTGCCCTCTGGTGGTGGGAGTAGGAGGCCCAGCCTTTGCTCCTGTGGAGCTGGAATTGAACCTCCATCCCAGTGGACCGCAGTCCCGCCCACAACCACTATGCCACCGGGGCTCAGGCATCATTTTCTTTTTTTAAAAAACCTTTTTTTAAAATATAGCATGTGCGAATGCAGGCACCCCCCCCCCCCCCCAAATGATGCAGTCCAGTTTCCCACCTTTGGGAAAATCGCAGGGGTCAGCACACCCAGAGTGCAATGGATACGCCTCGCCCTGGGAAAACCACCTTCATGATCATGGTATCTTCCCTGTCAGGAAAGCATGCCATCAACATTTTCAAAACATCTTCTTTCTATTTGAGCCCCTAGGTCTCAGCTCCTTTCCTCTGGCCTCAACCCCTCCTCCCTCATGAACCTTTGATAATTTATACTTTTTTCCCCATTATTGCTGTTGGGTATCGCTGAGTTGGTTCTGACTTCTGACAAACCAGCCCTTGGAGTGCAGCTCTCCGCCTCTCTCTCACACACCAGGCGACCATGAGCCAGAGTCGACGGCAGCTAACAGATCAGGCCCTGAAATCAACTGAGTTCTTTCTTCTCCAAGCTGGTGCCCAGGAAATACTGCGCTCATCCCTGTTGTGGTCTGATGCAGTACCGCAGTGTACTAGCACACCAGCTAGAAGTTCAAGAGCAATGATGCCATCCCTACGGTGTGTGTAGGCGGCCGTCCTGGAACCAGAAATGATATCTTCGGTCCCCCACCGCCACCCCCTAGTGCGCAGGCATTCCTTGGGAGGAGTGTGGTATATTACTGTGACATCTCGTAAATTTCATAGCTTCTCTTGGACACTTCACCAGCATTCCTGATCTTACTGCGGGGTTCACTTGAAATCAGCTTCTGTGAGTGGGAGTGTAAGAGTCAAGCACGCCGTGTGCTTTATTTGGATTCCTATTAAGATTGTTGTCAACAGCATAGCTCCAGCAGTCTCCATGGCTGCGTTCGTTCGAAAAGTGTCTTTGCAGTCAGAGTTACAAGAATAAGTGTTGCCGACTATAAAAATACCAGCGATTTCTCACCTATTAAAACAGCTCTCCGTTTTATGCGGCTTGTACGCCTAAGTCTTGACTACGTGTGACTTCGATGAAGGAAGCAATTTCTCAGCTCCGGTGGAACTTGAGCACCACATGGGATGCTAGAAAAAGAAGAAGGAGGAGAAGAAGAAGAAGATGGGGAGGGGTAGTTTCTAAATTGCCACAGATGATTCTAATGCACAGCTAGATGCTGGGTCTAGGGAAGAATAGTGTTTCTTGTTGTTTTTTTTTTAATTTGTGGCATTGAAACCTGATGAACCTGACTAGTGGGTGTACATTGGGCTGCCGACCATAAAGTCAGAAGTGTGAAATCCCCATGTTGTCCATGGGAGAAAGATGAGAAAGAACAGAAAACTGTTTCTGGAAAAAGTTAGAGTCTTGGAGCCCACAGGGCAGTTCCACCCTGTCCTCTAAGGTGGTTATGAGTCGGCAGTGAGTGTCTCCCACAGAAGCAAGACCAACAAAGGCACTGCCATGGAGAATCTTGAACACAGTGCAATTTAGACATATGCGATGAATGTAACAAGTCTAAGAAATGACTGTGTTGAAGAAAGTTAATGGTGCCCAGCTATCAAAAAAGAAATCGTCGGGGGTCTCAAAGGCTTGAAGATAAACAGGCGGCCATCTAGCTGAGAAGCAACAAAGCCCACATGGAAGAAGCCCACCAGCCTGTGTGATCACGAGGTGTTGATGGGATCAAATACCAGGCATCGAAGAACACAAAATCATGTCAATGTGAGTGAGAGAGTGCAGAGTGGGGACCCAAAGCCCATCTGTAGGCCACTGGACATCCCCTTAGAGAAGGGTCACAAGGAAGGGATGAGCCAGTCAGGGAACTCGCCTCTAGTTCTTTAATGCTTCCCCCTACTCCTCACTATAATGATCTTAATTCTACTTTACAAATCCAGCTAGACCAGAGGATGTACACTAGTACAGATAGGAACAGGAAACACAGGGAATCCAGGACAGATGATCCCCTCAGGACCAGTGGTGAGAGTGGCGAGATACTGGGAAGGTGGAGGAAAGGTGGAGTAGAAAGGGAGAATCAATTACAAGGTGATATATATATGTATATATATGTGTATATATGATATATATGTATATATATATCCCTCCCTTGAAGACGGACAACAGAAAAGTGGGTGAAAGGAGACATTGAACAGTATAAGATAGGACAAAATAATAATTTATAAATTATCATGGGTTCATGGGGGGGAGGGGGGAGAGGGAGGGGAGGGAGAAAATGAGGACATGATACCAAGGACTCAAGTAAAAAGCAAAGACTTTAAGAATGATGATGCCAACAAATGTACAAATGTGCTTGACATAATGGATGGATGTGTGGATTATGATAAGAGTTGTACAAGTCCCAATAAAATGACTGAAAAAGTAAAAAAGAAATGACCACGTTACAGATACAAATTAGATGCCCAATAAGTTTTATGGAAAGGAATAACTGAATGCATGGGGTCCTCATAGCTCAAATGGCATCATCGAAAAAGTCTGACAGTGGCATTGTGTCTAACAAAGTGTCACTGATGAAGAAAAACCTGCCCAGGTGAGGCGTGATGTGGCACGCGGGAACAGAGGCGCCCACCCCAGGAGCCTTAGGGGCGGGAAGCATAGGAGGCTCACAACTGCCCAACAGCAACACTGAAATGTGATTTCATGTCATGGCTCCAACCGCTATACCATCAAGTCCCACTAGATGCCACTGTGATCTGCTACTTCAGGTTCCAAAGGGAAGTCGGAAAACTTAATTTCTCAACGTTTGAAAAATCGAAACTATAAACTCCTTTAAAAGATGAACACACCAGTCAGCGAACATTTTGCCTTGCTCGCCATCACTTGTGTTGGGTTAACACCCCACCCCCGCCCGGGTGAAATACCCAGCAAGGAAAGTGTAATGCTGTTTAACTTACATTTGAATGGCAAAGATGGAATGCTTGGACCCACGTGCCCGGGTTCCACTTCGTGTTTGGGACGCGGGGCTTGACGGCAGCAGGTTAGACGAGAGAGGACGATACTTACAGTATCGTCACAAACGATACTATCTCACAAACTGTCAAGGGAAAAATATGACGTCTTCCAGTGTGAGGGTTCTCACACCGTCCTGCACAGGAACCACGGCTTGGAGCTAGAGGGGCTTGGGCTGGAAGGAAACTGGGGGAACAAAGGGACAGGAAGCATCCTCAGCCCGATTTCCAGGGGGTCGACCTAGTCCTAGGGCCTTCCTGCTTGGGGATCGTTCTCTCTGCTGAAGGGTGGGGATCTTTGCTCCTGACACCGCGTTAGAACAGCGGTTCTCAACCTGTGGGTCGCGACCCCTTTGCGGGTTGACAGGCTCTTCTACAAGGGTCGCCTGATTCATAACAGTAGCGAAGTGACAGTGATGAAGTAGCAATGAAAACAATTTTATGGTTGGGGGACTCACCACCCCATGAAGAACTATAAAGGGGGCGTGGCATTGGGAAGGTTGAGCACCACTGTGGTACAATCAGGGCCGTGGGTTTCCCAGCTTGTAACCCTTTTCAGGAGCAGAAAGCCAAGCCTTTCTCCCCGGGGTGGGTGGGGGGGTGGGGAGGAGGGAGGCGTGCACCTCGGTACACAACAAATCCTGCGTAAGTTCCAGAAGGCCTGCTTAGAGCACCACTGCGCCGATGATGGCCCAGCTCCAGGGATGAGGATAGGAAGGAAAGCAGCACTTCAAAACCAGTATAGCAAAGGGGCAAATTGGAAAAGCCTACAGAATGTCATCATTAAAAGATTGCATTATGTATGCCTTGATTTCATTTTTCTAGACATTCCTTTTTGTATTATTTTACAGAGATAGCGGTGCACAAGATTGAAAGTTAAAAAAGAAAACAAAACAGCGGGTTGTTCCTGAAACAGCTTGCGTAGGACTACAGGCAGCCTGAGTGGAGAGCCCCAGGACTCTGCAGAATTGTTGGAGTCCTTCTTAGTTTTCTAGTGGAAAATGGAGGGAGCAGACGGAATAAGGGCTGAAGGACAAAGGCTGGAAGTGGTCATAAGAAACCCCCCAGGACAGGACTGAGCCCCGAGTGGCACAGTTGGTAAAGCACTCAGAAGCTAACCGAAAGACTGGTGTTTAGAGTTCAGGTCTGTTCAGAGGACCCTCAGAGGGAAGGCCTGGTAGGCGACATCTGAAAGAACCAGGGGTTGACATGCGGAGGGAGTCCAGCTCTACTCTGACTCATGAGAACTCATTACTGTCACCGTTCTGGTTTGAGCCTGGAGGCCCGGGCTCTGAGCTTATGGTCACTGTCATCCCAGAGCCCCCTCGATTCTACAGAGACTCAGAGACCCACCAGGCCACCTTCCCCAGCCCAACCACATACACCCCAAAAGCCTCACATTGACCTTGGGAGAAGGACCCAGCTGCCAAGAAATGACAAAACTATTCTGAACAATCCAAGTCTTATTCATGGACCTTCAGACCAGAAACCCTGAGAGAAACCCGTCCGTTAGATTCAGCCCAAACCAGTTGGCTTTGGTGGAAAGGAAGCTTAACATGGCATGGATTTCCACGTACGGGCAACTGGGAATCTGCCCTTTTGGTTTCTCTGGAAAAATTGCTCTGCTACACTACCATACTGTTAGCCCCTTTTTGAGGGGAAGCAGTTTGGTATATCAACCAAAATGTGATATCTGAATCGTCTTTAATCCAGAATTTTACTTGGCTACACAGCAATCTTACAACTGTGCTCAAAAGTAAGGGGGGAAAGGTAAGCCATGGATGATACAGTAGTCAATATTCACTGACTCATTATGAGAGGGGAAAAACCTGGGCAAAATGTAAATATCCAGGCTGAGCCCTGGTGGTGTAGTGGTTGTGTGCGGGACTGCAACCTACAGGGTTGATGGTTCAAGTCCAGCAGCAGCTCTCCAGGAGCAAGGCTGGGCTTCCTACTCCCACCAGGACAGTGATGCCACACACACACACACACACACACAAAGTAAATATCATTTAATGAAAAGACTAGCTAAAATAAATTATGTTCCACCCATGTAATGGGTTAAGATATCCATTAGAAGATTAAATACTTCTTTAAGTATTAAAGGAGCCCTGTTGGCATAGTCAGGCTGCTAACTACAAGATCAGTAGTTCAAACCCACCAGCCGGTCCTCAGGACAAAGAGGAGGCTTTTTATTCTTGTAAAGAGTTATCGTTTGAAAATTCACTGGCAGTTCTACGCTGTCTTATAGGATCATAATGACAGGAAAGGCAGTGAGTTTGGTTGGAGTTTGGCTAGGTATTTATATTGAAAGAGTTCCATGATACATATATTTCTTTAAGTTAGAAAGAAAAGGCCAAGCTCAATAGAATGAGTATGGACGGTTTCGAATTGTCTAAGACAGCGACATCTGCCTTAGGTAGCACCTTACTGAAACATGTGCAAGACATTGATCATATGTGGCCATCTCTGGGGCATGGAACTAGGGGTCAACGTTGAAGACAAGAAGTTGGATTCTTTTTTAACATCACATTAGTATAGCTTGATTTTTTTAAAGAAATAAAATATAAATTTAATGTGAAACAAGGTACCCGTCACACAGTACTCAAACCTACAGCAGATGACAATCAGTATCAGTCAGTCAAAGATCTTGCCAGCAACCAGAGATTGCATGGAAGAGTCGTGCCTTAAAGACAAGAGGCACCATCAACTTCAGCAACAACGAGGAAACAAAACTCCTCACGTGCCTTCAACCGTAGCTGATGAATATTGTTAGGAATAAGCAATACCAGCTGGGGCGGGAGGAGGAAGAGGGTGTAAACCAGTGGGACATGTGGCAAGAAGCCCAAGGACCCACCGCCAGGTGAAACAGCCCAGAAGCAACCCTCGGAGTATTTTGTTGACGTGCAGAAGTGGAAAGTTGAGGGCGAAGATGATTTGAGTTGGTCAGAACAAACACATAGTTGGCTGGCTTGCTGATATAAATATGGTAGCGTCTTGGCAGCCAGCAGAGCGGTACACTTCCAAAACTGTGACACGTATAGTTCCTGCTTAATGACACCTCACACAGGACTGACTTGTATAATACCTTTGACCTCAAATACTTTTCTTAAAAGTTAGAGATGATTATTCACGGTGCTGTCTAATGGCTATCGGTCTATAATCAAGCTATAAAATAGCTCTATCTAAGCATACCCATCCCCCCCAAAAAAAAACCCCGACTGCCATGGAGGCAATTCCCTGTAGGAGAAACAGAGACACTAGGAGACAGCACAGAACACCCCCGAGGGCTTCCCATTGTGTCCCGTCACAGAGGCAAACTTCCTCACGCTTCTCCCAAAGAGCAGACTGATGAACGAGAACCTGCTGGTAAGCCGTCCAATGCTTCATCCATGGCACCACCTGTGTCCCTTATCTATCTGTAGTCCAGCTCTTACGGGTCCATCAAGTCGCCTGTCCTCATGCTACTGCACTCTCCGTCAGGGGGTGCTGGGGAGACTGTTCTTTGGGTCCCCATCTGGGGCTCTCAGCCCTGCGCGCTGTGTCACCCCCTGTCAACGAACAGTGTCGGTGTTCTCCTGAGCGGAGTGCGTTCTTCCAGACACATCGTTTACTCCACCCTGGTCTTTCTTCCTGCCATTTCACTCGTGTTTCCAGAGGCGTTGGGTGAGGAAAAAAGAGTCTGAGAGATCGTTCTGGACTTGCCTCAGAGAGACAAAGGGAGACTATCGCGTGTATGTCAGCAGGCCAGCGTGCTGGCCGCTCACGCCACCTTCCCAGGAATGGTGGATGCGGAAGCAGAAGCGGACGCTCAGCGAGCCTTCACCATGACGATGTCACTGCGAGCCTGCAAGAGATGACCGCGGGACTTCAAAGCGGTGTCCAGGGAGGAAAAGAGAATGATCCTTTTCAAGGTGCAACTTCTGTGAACGGGGAGGGGCGCATGCCGGCTGCAGAGTCAGCTGATAGGAATCCAGGGGGGGACGAGCTTCCTGGAAGCTGCTCTGCGGCACATGCTGTCGAGGGGAGATGGAGGGAAGAATCGTCTTTTCTAGAATTCCCCTCAGAAATGTTGTGAAGGGTGAAGGGTGAGGAGCAAAGGAAGGAACTGCTGGCTGGGATTAGCCTCACACCCTGCCTTCTGAGCCAGGTTGGAGCCCTGCCTGCTGCACACTGAGGGCCCCATTGGGCACAGGCAGGAATAAGGGGAGGAGCTGGGGCTTCCTCTTTCCCGCTCTTCCTCCTGCCCACCTCTCTATTTAGAGCCCCCCAGCCTTTCCTCGAAGTAAATATTAAATATGTTCTAACCAACTGATTTATGAGTATCCAGTGACGCCTTTCCCCACCTGACCTTGGGATCACTTGTGCCTACTGACTGCCCTGCCTTTCCCTCTGGGGCACATGCAGGCCCTAGGATGGTAGGTGGAGACGGTCCCATCCACCTGCGGACATCTGCACCTCTGGTTTCCTGTGTCAGCTTAGAAATTTGCCTGAGGAATGGGGTCTTGAGGGTGGAAAGAGGAGGCCAGATGTTTGGACCCGGTCAGTGTCCTTTAACAGGGGAAATTGGCTTGGGATGGAGTGCGCGGGAAGACCTGCTGGGTTAGCCGAGGGAATTCTGCTGGAGACCTTATGGAGAAAGAGTTCCTCACCCCACCCCTCCTTGGCCTCCCTACCAGAATTTTCTCAGCCCAACAACCTCAGAAGTCTAGAGTTTCTTCTCTTGTGGAAAACAGTCATCCCTCCCTCAGACCGCTGGTTTTAGTTTGACACTTCAGAAACCCCAAATTCTGCCTCCCGACCACTAATATCACACCAAACTGCTCGCGGTGGGCTCGGCTCAGATTCATGCCCCGCTCATGTGTGCTGAGTAAGACTGAACTCATTTAGGGGTGGCACGGCCAGGCTTGCCTTCCAAGGTACCCGGGCGGGTGGGTCTGAACCACCATGTGGCGGGTCGGCAAACATGTAGCCATTCGAGCCGCACTGGGTTAGTAGCAGAGGGCTTAAGGGTCCCGGTGTAGACGTGCTCCATCCCCTTGGATCTCGTGGGAGCAGTCTGCTCTTCGCTGGAGGGAGCAGGGCCCAGCTACATCTGGGGATCAAGTGGGTTCTTATGACTTTGTCCTCCAAAGTGGCCAGCCCAGCTCTGGCCGGCTCAGGCTGAGTGAGTGTTGAACTTCCTTGCTCACACCAGCCGGACTGGAAATTCCGGAAAAGCAGAGGCAGCTGCGCTCCAAGGTGGTGTCACTTGTTCTATTTCCTTGAGGCCAGTTTTGTTTTGCTTAGAACCTGGGCTCACAGTTAGAATGATGCATGTTTACAGATTTTAACTCAGGAATCCCCCGGAGTCGTCAGGTGGAAAGCATTCTACCCACCTCATACATCAGGAAACCCATAGGCCATCTGGTTTGGCTGGGCTGGGTGGTTGAAGGAGTTAGTAGGAGAGTGGAGATTGCAGCTTCAACAAGTCTTCAGACCTTGGCTGGGGTCCAGGCGGCTGGGCCTTGCAGCTTCTAGCAAGGTAAGACAGGAGAAATTGAGGGGGACCAAACTATAAACTCTGAGGAGGATTAGCTCTAGGTAGGAGGGCAGGGCCTTGTGGTCTTGGAAGGACAGGCTTGGAAAGAAGAAAAATCCGTTTCTCCAGAATTGTTTTGCACACCTTTAATTACCAGTTAAAGCAAAACATTCTGATGAGAAAAATCCCCGGGAAAGAAAGCCCCAAATTGCTGCAGAGATATCATCTTTCCCTTTTGAGTCCCAAGGTCCGAAGCTATATAATCCCATAATGGTCTGTAAAAATATTTGCCTACAGAAACACCTACTGGAGACAGCAATACCAGGGGAGTGGGGGAGGTGGAGCCTGTACCGTAACCAGAGAGCTGAAGTCTGGCCCGGATCTACTTTGCAAGAACCGGTCCACTGACGGCTCTTGGGTTCCATGAGCAAAACGAGAGGAGATTGAGGAGGCACATGCAAGATCCAACGCTAGCAGAAGGCTAAGGACCAAAGAGAACTCAGCTGGGCTCATCTCCCTTTTGTACAAAAGGCCATTTTTTTTTCCCCCCGTTGGAAGAGGTATGGTCAGAATTTTACTCAGAGGCAAGGGTGGAGAGACTTTGTCCTACATACTTTGGACACATTATCAGAGGGAACCATTCCCTGGAGAAGGACATTATGCTTGGTAAAGTAGAGAGCAAAAGAAAAAGAGAAAAGTGAAAACGTTCTGAAGAATGGGCTCAAGCGTAGACACAGTCGGGAGGATGGAGTTGGATGGGGCAGTGGTTCATTCTGTGAATATAGGTCATTATGAGTCAGAATGAACTCAATGACCCCTATCAAGAACAGCAGAGGGACCATGGGAGTAAAGGATTGGTGAGCTACTTTAAAAAATTACCATTAATGCCGTTTGGAGCAGTTTTACCCTGATATCTTTGGGACTATTACGAGTAAGAATAGCTGTTTGATTGGAGTTCTTGATGCTATCCTTGTATCCATACATTTACTTGATCCTTTTTATCTTTTTTTTCTTTATCCTTTTTCTTTTTAATTAAAAATCATTTTATTGGGGGCTCTTACATCATTTTTCCAATACATAAATAAACATACTGTGACAAGAACCCTCACACGTCCACTGCCGTTATCATTCTCCAAACAGCCGCCCTTTCCCCCAGCCCCTGGTGTCGGTTCCTCCAACCCGTCCCCTGTTCCCCTGCTCTCTCTCCCCCATCCACCCTCAATACTTTATAAATAATTATTATTCTGTCATATGTTACCCTGCCCGACACCTCCCTCAGCCCACTCCCCCATGCCCATCCTCCAGATAGGTCATATGTAGATACTTGCAGCTGGTTCCGTCTCTACCCCATCTTCTCTCCACCCATCCAGTAGTTCCATTCTAACCACCGGTCCAAGGGGGCTCATCCATCCTGATTTCCTCATATCTCCAGCCCCCCTCTCCACTAGTGTACCTTCTCCAGTCCGTCCGGATGTGCAAGGTAGAGGTGGGATCTTGATGGTTGGGGGGAAGGGAGACCTCAGGAGCTAGAGGAAACTTGTATGCATCATCACTGCCTGGCTGCACTCTGACTAGTCTGTCTCCTTTCTGTTTCTCCTCTGTAAGGGGGTGGCCAATTACCCACCAATGGGCCTTAGGTCCCCACCCTGCCCCTCCCCTCACTTGTAATGAAGTGATTCCTGTTCTTTGATGCTCGATATCTGCTCCAAAAGGCCATTCTTCAAGGAGGTTTCATCAGGCCGGGACCCGGTTTATAGGATTGGCTTCACCCCTACCTTCATTCGGGTGTTTAGTGGCAGTTGGATATTATGTCAACTTCCACCTATGTGAAAGTATAGGGGAGCTGTCCAAGACTGATGGTGCCTCCTTGGGAGTATGACCTTCTTATAAGAGAGTCCGTGACAACTCTCTCTCTCTGGCCCTTCACCTTCCTCCTAGCTGGGACTCCACGTCTCCCTACAGGGGTGGCCTCATGTAGATCCCAGCCCTGGGAACTGTCCTTCAAGCTGTAGATAGCCTGCCATGTGCCCACTGACTTTGCATCATGTGACTCTGCACTCGCCAGCCTGTGATCACCCTGCTTCTGCTTCCCCCTTCTGCATCATCAACCACAGTGACCTCAGTCTAAAGAGGGCTCTGGCGCGACAAACCCATCGACTTGACATGGACTGCGCTGAGATGCCTTCTTGACCTAAAATTGCTTCTTGATATCAAGCTCTTTTTCTTAGACATAGATGAGGGTCACTGGTTTTGTTTCTCTAAGCAGCCTAGTCTAATACACATGTCTGATTGCTATAAACTCTAACCACTGTAGATCATCTCTTGTCAACTTGACGCCGATACACAATCTTTAGCCCTACATGGTCTCCAAAGGAAGATCGCCATAAAATCATACTGGCTCATGGGGGAGAAAGAGTGGGAGGGAGGGGAAATATGGGGAGCTGGTACTGGGGGCCTAAGTGGAGGGAGGATATTTCAAGAGTGGTGATGGCAACAAGTGTGCAAATGTGGTCTGCATACAATTGATGTATATATTGATCTTGATGGGAGTTGTATGAGCCCCCAATAAAATGATTTATAAAAAAAGAGGGGAGGGAACGAGGAACTTATACCAAAGGCTCAAGTAGAAAATATGTTGGAAATGAAGATGGCAACATGTGTACAAATATGCTTGATACAAATGATGTATGGAATGTTATTAAGCGCTGTAAAAGCTCCCAATAAAATCATTGAGAAAAAAAGCCCATTCCTGCATTTAGCATGATAAAACTAGCATGCATACAACCCACATGCATACAACCAAAAATGCACTAACCCAATTTTTACCTCATATTTTATGAGTGAGCAGAACAAAAATGTCAATAGGAATTACACATAATACTTACAGTCCTCATTTCTACAGCTGGTCAGCTGGTAATAAGAACTACCTTCTTATACTGCCCATTCTGAATTTCCTTTTCCCTCAGCAAGGGAAGTCTTCACTGGTCACGGTTCTTTGCCTGGTTGGGTGACCCCAAAGCTGAAGAGTCTGGGCTATTAGTAGTCATGTTGAGATTGGGGTACTCTCCTTTCCCATTGGCTTTAATCACAGAACCTGGGAGTACTAAGGTAGACCTAAAGGATCTCCTGGATTCCAGGCATATTCTTCTTTACCACTGTTATGCAATACTAATCCAACTTCCCCCTCAGAATCAGGATCAAGCACACCCATCAACACAGTAGTACCTTTCTTTGCTTGTTGATCCAGATGTACGAGAAATGCAAAATGGACCATAGGCATTCTTAATATCCAGCTCAATAAGACCAGGAGTATGTGTCCAGCTGGGAGCTTTCTTCCCTTTGGAACTAAGACCTCCAAACCCAAATAGAAGAGGGTTGCAGGGACAGGAAGGGAAAATATGGTGAGTGCTTATTATGAGTAATAGTGAATGGTGTTACTCCCATTTCCGTGCCTTGGTTCCTTGACCCTTGAATTATGATTATTGGAGAACCAGTATCATATCTTGGACACTGGTTTAGAGCATAGACAGCCTCCTGGAGAACATTGCCCCTACCTTGCAAAGTGTTGCCACCAAGCTGACACCATAACTGTCGTTAGAAGTCCAGTGCATGGTTCTAGTAAACCATCTGCTTCAGGATGATGGAGAACATAGAAAGATCAGTAGCTGCCATAAACATGGACTCATGGCTGCCCTTCATTTGCTGTGAATGGAGTCCCTAGAACTGAGGAAATGTTGTGAGGAATAACATGTTGGTAGATTGGACACCCTGCAAGTCCACAAATGACAGTTTGGGCAGAAAAAAAAGTGTGGAGGGAAAGAAAATACAGATCCAGACTACATTTCAATAAGAATGAAAATACTGCAATCAACCTCTCACTAGGTTGCTGGTTGATCCCCAAAAGGAATGATCTCGTCTCTTGGACTCAGTGTCTATCCAGTTACCTCTCGCCCACATCTCCTTGCCACTGATATTTCAATCATGGTCCTTCCAAGTCCCTTACCATCCAGTCAAGCCAATGACCACAACCCATGAGTCGATATATAGTTGCACATTTCTCATTTCTCCTTTTAAGCAAACTGAGCAACCAGGTATAGAACTTGAAGTTCTGCCTCCTGGGAGGATCTTTCTGCACTATTGTTTCTTCAGGGAGATGCCAGAAAGAGCTCTAGTGCTACTACTGTTCACTCTTGAGTGGCATCTGCATACCATGCAGAACCATCAGTAAACCCAGCAAGAGTTTTCTGTTCTTCAATTAACTGGTCATAAGGATTCCCCGTGAGGTCACAGGTACAGACTGGGAGAAGAAAGGTTCTATGACAAGAGTTAAGACCATCAGCATTTGGGCCACTTCTTCAAATAGCATGCTTAAACCTTCAGGTCTTCTTCTTGCTCAACGCCACATATCCCACTTCCATTTAATGATAGAGTGCCCACATACAACTTCATGACTGCATTGGTCAGACAACACCCAGGTCATGAGGGTGGCTCAGGCTGCATGGTGACTTGGTGGCCCTTGATAAGGTGTTTCGTTTTCATTAAAGTTCAGTAACAAACCAAAATCTGTTTTTCAAAAGGGAAGTTGTTGTCTGCCAGAGGTGGCAGAGCTATGATCCCCAAATCCTAAAGGTTTGCTCTATGATTTGCTAATAGAGTCCCGCCAAAGAATCCAAACTACAGCTCTATCTGCCACCGACACATTAAGCACCATTGGATGATCCAAGTATCAGCTGGATGGTATGTCTCAAGTGGCAGAGTGACTTTCACAGCCACCTGTTGCAGAGTCTTCTCTTGTTCTGGGTCCTACTCAAAGCTGGCCGCTTTTAGAGTCACTTGATATGTGGATCAGAGTAGCAGACTCAAATGAGGGATATGTTGCCTCCAAAACCCCAAGAGGCACACCAGGCATTGCGCTTCCTTTTTAATTCTGAGAAAGACCCGATGCAATAGCTTACCTTTCACTTTTTATGGATATCTGATATACTCCCCTCTGAAAGTGTCCAGATTCCCCCACCCTCTAGTATGCAGATGCTTTACCAATAAGTGTAAAGTCATTACTACTTCTCATTTGTTAGGTACAATCAACATAATGCTATCCATGTAATGGAACAGTATAACATTTTGTGGAAGAGAAAGGTGAAAGAGAATGGTTTTACTGAAAGTTCCCTGCAGACGAAATAAATTATGGTGTAGTCATGGAGAGTTGCCATAACCCTGAGGGAGAGTTGTAATAGTGTGTTGTTACCCTTGCCAGCTGAAGGCCAATTGTTTCTGGTGTTCCTTTGAAATTGGAATTGAGAAAAGGGCATTGGCCAGATTAATATCTGCATCTTAGGTACCAGGTATAACATATTAGTTTTCTCAAGCAATAAAAATCACATTTAGAACAACAGCTACAATTGCAGTCACCACCTGGTTAAGTTTATGATAATCTACTGTCAATCACCAAAATTCATCTGACTTTTGTATGGGTGAATTCAATGAGTTAAATGGGTATGTTTTGGGAATCATCAACCCCTACATCCTTTAAGTCCTTGGTGGTGACACTAATTTTTGCAAGCCCTCCAGCAATGTGGTAATGCTTTTGTTTTCTTAGACAGATGCTTCCACTGTTTTTCCAACATAGTAGCCCTTATTCCACATTTCAGGGCTCAAATATGGGGGTTCTGCCAGTTTTTAGTATGTCTGTTCCAATTATGTATTCTCTAAGTGGGAAAATTACTACAGGTTGGGTGCAGGGATCCACTAAAACTCAATTAATAACTTATCTCTATACTCTCCCACTCTGACTGATGGGCCTTCAAATGTTTTGGGTCTCCCGGAATTCATGTCAATTCAGAGCCAGTGTCAGTTAACCCCTCCAAAGTCACATTATTTCCTTTATCCTAGTATATAGTCTCTATTTGTGAAAGGCAGTGATCCTTTTGAAGAAGACTAGGAGAAAGACAACAGTACAGTAAAATACTTTGGTGTTTTAGTGGTGTTCTTCCCTAAAGAGACCCATCCTCTCCTTCATTCAAGGGGTGAATGGCATATAAACTGGCTGGCACTTGAAGTTAGACTGTTGTTCACCTGATCAAGCATTCTTTCTGCTTATATAGGTTAAATAAACATTTAGTAGGCTTCCCATCTATTTCACATCTAGGAACACACTACCTAAGTGGTCAAAGCTATACATCCATATAAGTCAGGCTATTCTGATTGTTACTTTTACTCTCATGTCCATTTTAGTAACCATGCCCACCTTGTCTCTGTTGATTGAGTGCTGACATTTGCTCCCTACATCCACAGGGCCCAATCAGCCCCATTGAAGGCAGGTGTTTTGATTGACTTAAGGTAGTTCCCATTGTCAAGACTGACCGACATAATATAGCAATCATAGGACTCTTCTGAGCCCCTGGAACTCCATTTACAAATTTGTTTCTTGTTGTTTTGGTAAAAGTTGTGTCCTCCTTTTGTGTGGGTTTATTCTGATAATTCAACTCTAACAAGTCAATTCCCCTAAGGTTTTGGATATCTTCTACAGTATACCAAGGTAGGTCTGGCACTTCACCTTGACTTAGTGTAGGACATCTCATAACCTATGCTTCAGCTAACCAAACAAATAAATGATTAGCTCTTCTCCTAACCTCTCTAGCTGACATGTTAAATGAAGAGCCTATACTTTGTGGGCCCACATTGATAAACTCAAATGAATCCAAATGTTATGTTCCTTGCAACATTATCCTACACACTTAATAACCATTCCTACACATATTCTCCAGATTTCTGTCTGTGAGTATTCAAAATCTCTGCTAGCAGTTCTTTAGGTGTACAGCACACATCTTCCTGGATTACTATCTCTATTTCACCTTTGGAAAATCACTGGGATTTAAGTCTAGTTATAAATCTAGAGCAGCGATTCTCAACCTTTGACCCCCGGAGGGAGGGGAGAATCAAGTGACCCTGTCACAGGGGTTGCCTAAGATCATTGGTAAGCACATATTTCTGATGGTCCTAGGAACCAAGATACCACTTCTCTATCTGTCTCCAGGCAGGTCCACCCACCTGAAGATATGCCTACATACAAGTACCCAGAGTAAAGATTATTACTCATGCTACATCATGCTCCAAGACAAAATTTCATTTATTTGTAATTAAAAACAAATATTTCACAATATATAATTGCATACTGTGATCCATCACTATGCTTTAATCATGTTAAATTTGTAATAATGATAATACATCCTGCCTATTAGATATTTATATTATGATTCCAGTAGCAAAGTTGCAGTTATGAAGTAGTAATGAAGATAATTTTCTGGTTGGGGGTCACCACAACATGAGGAACTGAATTCAAGGGTCGTGGCCTTAGGGAGGTTGAGAACCACTGAAAGAGGAACAAAGTTGGGGAGGGTGTTTCCTGGGAATATGCAGCATTATCTTATAAAGCATTTGCTTCAGGTAATGCTCCAGATACAGCCCCAGGTGCCATATCAAGCATGCCTTTTTGGGCTAATGTGGGGATAGATGAGTGAGGATAATAGTTTTACTGAAAGTGGATTAATTTCTTCAGACAGGAGGTGGACTGTTGATGGCTGGAGCAGCTCAATCTTGGGTCTCAGTGCTTCCATCTTCTGGATAATCAGCCCGAATATCCACATCAGTCCCATTTCTTTCCAGTTAGTGCTCTCACGTTAGTACCAGGCACCTTTCTTTCTAGGTTGAGAATTAAGCTGGTGTTACACTTCAGCTACACATATAAAACTGTGGTTTGATTTTCAACCATATCGATTCTGTTACTAGAAGAGATAAGACTTTCTTTCATGGCAGAAAGAGAAGCTCTGAGATAATTATGTGGCAGGTGAGCTGGGCTTCTGAAGCTCTGAGTTCATCTGTTTTCATCACCAATTTGTCTATTATAAGAAGTACCAGCCAACCCACTTCTCTACACTTCTCATCCTGATAAGATTGTAGAAAGTTACCAAACACACAATCACCAAGAGACTTAGGTGTCACCAACACTTCATCTATAAGTGGAGTTATTTTGGGTATTAATGCTACTTCATTCATTGCCTTTTAAAAATAATCACAGACTGATCCATACTTATCGAGACAGAGGCAGAGTTCTCAGTGTCATTAGGTCTAATTATATCCAAGTGCCTTTTAAAAAACTCATCTTCCTTATTTTATTTCTCTAGAACCATTCTTAGTAACATGTAATAAGGTGTGTTATGTTGGGTTCTCTAGAGAAGAAAAATCAGTGATGCTTGTACGTGTTTATATACAGAAAGATATTTATATTGAGAAATGGCTTACACAGTTGTAAAAGTCAGGCTTACATAGTCTACTTCAAATCAGGTTTCTCTTGACTCACGTCGCTGTGGAAGCTGATGAACAGGAAGCAGATCAGTAAGCAGTGAGGTGCACATAGGTTGGTGGATACAGAGGTAAATGAATCCAAAATCAGCCAAATGGATCCACCATTGGTAGTCAAAGGAGGTGGAGAAACCAAATGCAGGATACAGCTGCAGCAGAAAACAAAGGGTCAGAAAGAAGTTGTCTCTGCTCAGTCTCTCTCTATAAAGCAACCAGATTTTAAGTGCGATATCATTGACTGGGGAGGAAGGGGAGTTCTTGATTAAAAATTTGGTCTGTATGGAGCAACAAAAATTTTCATAGAATGCAAAAGATAGTATTGTAATATATTTATTTTAATTTTAAAATGCTGTGGGACACTGTTAAATTGTTAAAAAGCAGGACCTCTGGTCACCTTTCAAAGGTCACAACCTCAAGGAGGTGTTATCAGCCTGTGACCTGATTGAAAGGTTGAGTTCCATCCCTAACTTTACCTAGGAGTGTCTAGTTTACTCTAACCATTACAGTGATAACGACAATTTTAAGGGAAGATATTGGTAGAAACACTGATGAATAATCACTTGGACCATGCAAAACAACAGACCATCTATGCTGGTCCTCAGGGAGAATTGCTTTTGCTTTGTCAAGTGAGTATTCAGGGTCATGTCCTCCTTTCGGAGTGTGTCAAGGCAGATAAACAACGTTGTTTGGAAGCACAGCACTGTCAGCTCAATGATTTCTCCCTCTAACCCATAGCCTTTTATTGCTGTCCACCTTCCTCAACTGTGAATACTCTAGTCCCCCAATCAATCATACGTTTCCTAGTAGCAGGGATCAGAGTTTTCTTAATTGATATTAATCAACATAACTGATTAAAATAATTTCAATCTCATTCTATTGATAAAGTGATTTCCTTTTATCAGCCAAGGTTTCCAAGAAGCACATCTGTGAGCCATGTGTTTCTTTTCTTGGCTCTCACATGATGGAAAATTTTTTCAGCTACTACAGGAAGCTGTGTAGATTCAGAAGTACCAGGAGCAGGACCCAGACCTGAAGATGATAGTCATTGACTCCATCATCATGTCTGGATGCCAACATCTGCTCAGAGAATGGTTGCTCCAAGAAGATCATTGCAGACTTAAATTGAGTTGGTCTGTTTTGAGGTGATAGTCTCATCTTGAAATAATTACTTTCCACCAAAGCATCTAGAATAATTTCAGTGGTACTCTATTTTATGTATCCAACGTTGTGAGTGCTGAAAAAAAAAATCCCAGAGAGGGCTGTTAAAAGTGTGTCTAGGCATATGCACAGTGGTCCCAGCTCGACAGTCTGTGAACACCATCAGTCGCCCTTGACAATGGTTCTCCAGGAAAGGCAGGCTGCTAATGACTTAGTCCTGATGCTCTCAGGTGAGTTGAACAAAGAGATAATGTATAGTTTTGCACAGGAATCAAGGACTAGGAATTGATGGCCTCTCAGGGAAATGATATCCTGTGCCATCCTCAACCCGGGAAACTTAGGACTTGAAAACCTCTCCCTTGCTAGATTGATTTTCATTCTCTCTAAAGACAAAAGAGGCTCTGTGATTATGGCTCTTCTACTGACAGACAGATGGACCCTAAGTCTCAAACAGTAAGAAATGCAAAGGCAGCTTTCTTGGTGGCAAGGGGAAATCATTCCCTCTGTACCTATTAGTTGACCTCCCCTTTGTAAGAAAATTTCGTTGTAAGTTCTTGGCGCTGGAAAGAAGAATATGTCTTCATGATTTTTGTAATCTAGTTAAAGGTAATCAGACAGAAGTTTGAAAAGCTATTTAAAATAGTTATGGAACATCCATACTCTAGGATGTCATTCTGTCAGGAAAGTGAATGGAATGTATGTATGCATGTTGAGAGTTAAGAGGAAAAGACTCACAGTGGAACAAAATGTCACCTATGTGTGATCTCGCTCGACTGAGTGTGTGGATGTGGATGAACATTCTTCTGTATGCAAATACACACAGAGACTGGAAGAGGATACATGAAAAGAGACACAGAGGATTCTTATGTGGATGATGAAGGTTTTATATTTTTACTCTATCTAATTATATGTTGAATGACTTTATCTAATTACATGTTGAATGATAAGAGAATATTTCTTTATTACTTATATAAAAAGTTAAAAAGTGAAGATCCAAACAAGGTTAAGTCCAGAATAGGTGCTGCAGGTGAACCCATCTTGAAGGTAAGCCAAGAGGCCTAATCTCAAGTTATCTGACACACTCAGCAACTCCAGACTCTTCTCTCCACGACCCCGGGACTGCTCCAGATTTCCCAGTTCCATGGAGTCCTGGACCACAAAAGGTGGCTTAGGAAATATATCACCATGGTGGCTCCATTCTCTCCGCAGTGATTGGTTGAGCCTAGTCATGTGATATAAATGGGCCAGTAACGTTTGAGAGGAAATCTGTCTAGGGGAATGCTGGGAAAAGCTTCTTTGCCTTAACATGAGTGGCAGAGAAGATAAACCATCACTTCCACTGGATATGATACTTGAAAATGTGAAAGCCATCTTGTTTCTCAGAGAACTAGCATGGGGACCAAGCCAAGCTTGGAGGAGGCTGGTAGAAAGATGGAAAACTTGATCTTTGAGCCACTGAATCAACCATCCTCAGAGCTGCCCCACCTCAGGACTCCTGCTTCTGTGTGAGAACATATTTTTTTTCCTGTTGTTCAACCCAATTCAAGGGGAATTATCTGTTATTTTCTGCTGAAGGCATTCTGATATACGAGTAATCAGGAACTCTATTTGATTGAGAAGCTCAGCTGTTTGGGTGAGCCTCATCGGCAGGGCATGCCTCTGGAATCTAGAACATATTCTGGGATGGAGAAGGGATTATGTGGTTGAGAGATGGCACCTTGGCAAATAGGGGGTTCATTTGGAGTGAGCGTGCTCACCTGCTTGCATCTCCGTGGGTGAATAGGACTATGCATGCGAGGTAGGAAGATATTGTTCAAGTGGCCACTCAGTCTAGCTCCTGGGTATTTGATATCTAACAGAGGGGGGAGTTGTATTCAGAGGCCACAGGGACCATCGGCACTCGAGGCTATTGGAAAATGATAGGAAAGATGGGGCTTTCTACTCTCGTAAAGAGTTACAATATGGGGAGCTCACAGGAGCAATTCTACCCTATCTTAGAGGGTCGCAGTGAGTCGGCATCAGTGTGATGGCAGTAAATTTGGTTTTTGGTTTGAGTGGTGTAGTGAGTTCTGAATTGGAGTGCAGTTTCAATCCACCATGTGCTCCTTGAAAGAAAGGTGAGGTCTACTGCTCCCTTATAGATTTATAGCCTTGGAAATGGACAGGGCTATGTGTCCCTATGAATTGGGATCAGCTTGGTGGTGGCGAGTTTGTTTTTCAGCTATCCTTCTCTTGAAGTAGAAAGAACCACCCTCATGGTGAATTGGAAAAGGAGAACACTAGCAGATTCCTAGGAGCTAGGAAAGGGGTCCCTGAGTGGTACAAATGGTTAGTGTGCTCAACTACTACCAGAAAGATAAGCACTTCAGGCTCACCCTGTGTTGTCATGAAAGAAAGGTCGGGTGATTGACTTCTAAGAGGAACAGCTTTGGAGGGTAGGTAGGTGTTCACTTGGGTGAAGGTGAAGACAATATCCCAGAGAGAGAGTTTGAGGGAGAGCAGGGTGGGTGGGAAGAGGGCAAGCCTTGGGGAGAGTTGAAAAGTTGTTGTGTCCAAAAATGATGATCCGATGTGTAAAGCCTCACCTGATTCACAAGGAAAAGACAAAACAAACTCAGTTGCATTGAGCTGATTCTGGCTCATGGAGATAGTAAAAACTCACTACCAATCAAGCAACTACTGGAGGACACTTTAACTCTGTAACACCCCACTGCTTATGTTCTCAGAAAGTGTCCTGACTTTCCCCAGAAGCAGTGATGGAACTGACTCAATGACAAGGGGTGTGTTTTGGTTTGGTCCCGTGATGGATTTGATTAGTTTGTAGATAACTATTGTTATCAATTTAAATTGGAATACTCTCTTGTCATATTTTGGAGTTGGAACCCTAGGAGAAAAGGGAAATACATGAATAGTCTTGCTTAGACTATTGTTGGTGGTGTGTGTGTGTGTGTGTGTGTGTGTGTGTGAGAGAGAGAGAGAGAGAGAGAGAGAGAGAGAGAGAGAGAGAGATACATGGAGACACAAAGAGACAAAGACAGAAACAGAAAAAAAGAATGGGGTTTCTCATCTAACCCAGTCCTGTGCAGGGGGTGGATGGTTTCCATGTGGAGATTGAACATCTTCCCTGGCATTGAACTCTTTGTTCCCATCCCTGGTCTGGCTCCAACTGGAATTCAATCACTCTGCTTGCTTCTTGGAATCAAGTCAAGGAAGGCATTTTCTTACAATGCAAACTCTGTGTAGGAGACGCTGAAATGAAGTGCTATGAGTTTGATTGGGTCCTCAAAATGGTATCTTGAAGTCTTAACTCCTGTACTTGGATTTCTTTAGAATTAGACAAGGAGATAGAAGCAAGGAAGACACTGACTGAGACTGGAGTTACAGGAAGCTCAGAGTCACATACAATCACATACAGTCTTCAGAGATAGCACAGTCCTGCTGATGCCCTGACTTCAGACCTCTGTCCTCCAGAACTGTGAGAGAATAGACTTCTGTTGTTTAAACTCAACTAGTTTGTGGGACTTCACCAAGGCAACTCAAAGAGACAAATTATTTAAGGAGTTGCAAATAGTCAACTCAAATCTCACCTATATATTTTTGAACTCTTAAAAAAACAGCAAGAAAAATGACTAAAATATTCAAGAACACACTAACTGTCCTATGGCAGAAGCCACCTGGGACCCAGGTTGATATTTCTGTGCCCACTGGGGATGCCAACTTCTCTCCATGAATCTTAGAGCAAGCTGGCATTTCTTACCAATATGCCATGCCTGGGTCAGGAAACTTGTATCTCCTGCATTGTTCCTTTTAAAAAAAACTTCTATTGGGGGCTCTTACACCTCTTATCATAATCCATACATTCCTCCTTTGTGTCAAGCACATTTGCACATATGGTGCCATCATCATTTTCAAAGCACTCTCTTCCCACTTGAGCCCCTGATATCAGCCCCACCATTTCTTTCCCCTACCTCCCCTGCTCCTTCCCTCATACATCCTTGATAAGTTACAGATTATTATTTTCATATCTCACATCATCCTTCATCACCCCTCACCCACTTTTCTGTTATTTGTCTCCCTGGGAAGGGTTTATAATTGATCCTTATGATCAATTCCCCCCTCCTCCCTCCTAGTTCCCCTGGTATCTCTACTCTCCTTGTTGGCTCTGAGGAGTTTAGCTATCTGGATTTCCTGTATTGCAGGCTCTTCTCTGTAGCAGTGTGCATGCTGTGGTCTAATCTGATTTGTAAGGAAGAATTGAGGTCATGATAGTGGGGAGAAGGAAGCACTACAGAACTAGAGGAAAGTTATGTTTCATCAATGCTATACTGCACCCTGATTGGCCCATCTCTTCTGTGTGACCCTTTGTGAGGGGACCAGGCTGGCTCTTACCTGCCTCCACACATGGTGGGAGTTTAGCCCTACCACACACTTTTCTCAGCCAGAAGAGCCCATTGTGTAAAAACAGCTGGTGATATGCCCAATCACAACACTGCCATCATCATTTATTAAAAGTTTTTCATGCTTCTCGTCAGACAAATAAAAATATAAATGATTGCCAGGTACTGTCAGTGGTTCAAAACAGAAACTTTCTCCTCTATCTTCTTTCAAATATCTGGATCAGTGCAATCAAAGAACATCTTGACACCATCATCTAGAATTTCCATTTGGACTTTTATACTCATCAAGATAATACAATTGTTAGAAATGTGAAATTATCCAATACAATATTACTAGTTAAATTGGTTCCATACATTGGGATTTCATAAAATTTGAACTCTAGATAGTGTCTACAGATTCAACCATCAAACGTAACCAAACAAAGTAAAAACAAGTTTGGAAAGCTCTACATAAAGGAGCCCCTTTGGTTCAATCCAATCCGCATTTATCAACGTTTTTGCTCAATTATTAAGGTAGCTTGGTGGTGTAAGCCATGAATGAACTCAAGTGCTAACAAAAGGACAGCAAAGGGGAGAAAGGCCCTCAAGGAGATGGATGGACACAGTGGGCTGCAGCAATGAGATCAAGCACAGGAACAACTGTGAGGATGGGACAGGGTCGGGTAGTGTTTTGTTTCATTGTGCACAGGGTCCCTATGAGACAGAACCTGCTCGATGGCACCTAGCAATAATATAATAGAAGCTAACAGAAAGGTCGGAGGTTCAAATCCACCCAGAGAAGTCTCAGAAGAAAGACACAGAGATCCACTTGAGGCACAGTTTTAGTCTGACAGTCATGCGGTCACCTGGAGTCAGAGTCTACTCAAAGACAACTAATGGTGGTGGTGGCTGGTTCCATTATTATTGGGCTCACAGTGGGGCTGAGATTATAGAGAGCTGACTCCTGGTTGTGGTGGGTTTTCTGAATAGGTGGAGACCATGGCTATGTCGAGAAGAGTTTTTGTGTGGCCAGAGGGAAATGCTCTATCCCTTCGCAAGGGAGTAGGGTATGGGGATATAGGATTGAGAACTGATAGAGAAGAGGAGTGGAATGCTCAAATGTAGGGAGAGGGTCTCAACTTCAGGAAGAGGAGAAGGGCTTGAAGTTATAATGGAGTGAACATTTTCTCTGAAGAATTTCCTCAGTGTCAGTGGGTATCTCCTAGTGTTGTTATTATTGTTGCCTGCCATCTCTTGATGACCCAGGGCACAATGGCAAGCAATGCAAAGCATATATTTATGTATTTATTCATCATCCGGGTCCCATGCCATCCCCAGGATGAGTGGCAGACCCAGCAGGGGCTTCATTTGCCTTGTTCTTGCTGTGTTCTTGCTGGGTGTTATAGAGTTGGCTCTGACTTACAGTGGCCCTATAGATACATCGGAATCAGAGATCGCCTGCTCCTGTGGCTTTCTCAACATGGTTGGTCTGTTTGAGCCCATTTTTGCAGCTGCGTTTCAATCCATCTCATCAAGGGCCTTCCGTTTCACTTTACCAAGTATGATGGCCCTTCTCCCAGGACTGGCCTCTTCTGAAGACAAGCCCAAGTAAGAGAGATGAAGCCTCACGATATCCTAGTTCTTCAGGAGCGCTCTGGCTGTTCTTCCATCACAATGTAATCCACTCTTCTGACAGTCCACGGAATACTCAATATGCTTCACCAATACCATAATTCAAATGCATCACTTCTCTGGTTTTCCTTATTCATTATCAGATGTTTGGAGACCAAGGAGGTGATTAGAAATACCATGATTTTCTGGTCCTCAAAGCGACACCTTTGCTTTTTAACACTTTGAAGAGGTGTTTTTGTAGCAGTATTTGCTCAAAGTAATTTGATTTCTTTGCTCCTGCTTTTATGGGCATCTATTGGGCCCAAGGAGAATGAAATCTTTGATGATGTCAAAGATTTATAATGAAGTTGTTTACTGGTCTCCCTGATCAAGGTCTGGTTATTTTCAAAACTCACTATAAGCTACTCTGTTGGTCTGATAGGCCTTGGGCTGAGAGAATATGCTGCAAGCTTATCACCTCACCCTTCAGAGAGTACACTTCTCACTTCAAATGAGTAAGTTGTGGCTGGAGAGAAGTTCACTCACAGAGCACATGAGCAGGGTGCTCATCCAACACTCATCCTTCCTCCTTCTTGACTAGCAGAACCCTGGGTGGTGTTATGGAGTGAACTGGATCTCCTCAAAATGTGTAGTATAAACCCTAACCTCTATGTCAAGGGTGTTCACACTTTTTCAGCATGCGGGCTTCTTAAAAAAATGATCAAGTCAAAGTGATCAACCAACTACAAAAATGCAAAACTATATATTCATTACATTTACTCATAAATACATTGAGAATTCTTTATATGTACAATGCATGTTTATGTACCTTGCATAATCACCAGTCTTATTGTACAGCACAATTAAGCATGTGCTTTTTTTGTCATGACCTGAGTTGACTCTGATGACTTGCACTGAATGGAATGAGACAGCAATGCATAGTCTGGGCAGCAGCTGCTGACAGCCAGCCTCAAGCACATTTCCAAATGATCATCAGTCATGGTGGAACGGTACTTGGACTGAATGATCTTTATGTGGGGAAAGGCTGACTCACATAAATAAGAAGAGTCGAATAATACAGTCAAGGAGGTAGTGAATTTCTTCATGTTTGGGTACTTTCCCTCTGTTGTGTGCTCTGGACTTCAGCTGAATTTTGACTGATAGTGTCAAAAATCTCTCAGTCTGTATGAAAGTGATATGTTTTTGTCTTCTTACATGGTCCAGTGCCCCCACTCATTTTAATACTCTTGCTTATGTTTAAGAGAAATAAAAATTCTAAATATTGGCTTTAACTTAGCTTGTCAGTTTTGCTGCCCTTAGCGCAGTTGCTTGCACATGCGTTTGACACCTAAGATTGCATCTGATTGGCTGTGCTGTGTATCAGTTAAATGACAGGATTGATGATAGACTTACGTCTATTTTTTTTAATGCTATGTAATCTACTCACACTACATTTGCGTTCACCATCAACGTATTGAGCATGGCTCCTACATTTACACTTTGAGCTGCAATCTGATAGGTCCTCAGTTTGAAGTCACCATCTGCACCCTGGGAGGAAGACAGGGTGTTCCATTCCTGTGAGCAGTTACAGTCTCAACAACTCACAGGGCAGGTCTGCCCTGTCTTATAAGGTCGCTCTCAGACCGAAAGGCAGTGCGTTTGGGTTTTTGAGTTTACACCCATAGGACAGGGCAGTGTTTCCTTCTGTCATGTACAAGGTCAATGTGAGTCGTGGAATCAGCCCAACAGCACCTGACAATGGACTTGTAGTTGTGATTCCATTTGGGAACAGGTTTTCTTTATTATATCGGCATCACTATAAGCTATTTCTTAGGTCAATTCCCCCCCCCCCCCTCCTTAGGTCGGTTTCCTTAGAGATATGAAAAAAGACCGATTAAACTAGCACCCAATCAAGCAAGATGGGGGGAAGGGAGATGCCAGTCCCATGAGATCTCCAAGAAACCAGAGAACAAATGTTGAAAAGAGTCAAGGACCTTCTAGCAGAGCCAACAGAGAGAGCAAGCCTTCCTCTGCAGGTGGTGACTTGAATTCTGCCTGCTTATCTCCGGACCCGTGAGAACACAAATTTCTGTTTACTAAAGCCACCCACTTAGGGCTTTTCTACCATAACAGTACTCGGTAGAGAAGACAGAGGGCGATGTGCCCAGTAGGTAGTCTGTGCTTGTTTGTTTCCTGCATGTCCCTGTGAGGAATGGTCACGTGACTCCGAAGGAATGAACTCGTTGAAGGGAAGTTCCTGGGCTGGGCTTCCAGGGCCACCCTCTAAAGAGAGCCGAGTTGCTAGCATTGCTTATTCCCATTTGCCCTTTCTGTCCTGATGCCCGAAGTGTGGGTGCCACACTGGGTTAGGGACAGCTGTCTCATGGTAAACATGCATTAGGGATCGCTGAACCCCCAAATGGAAGAATTCTGATCCCGTGAAGGCACTGCCTCAGCCATGAAACATTCTTCCAGACCTTTTGTTAGGTGAGAAATGTTAAAAAGTCACCTTAACTTGCTTTTCACATTTATCTGGCCAAATGAAATTTCTAACTGAATATTCCGACCCAGCTGTTTTTGGTGGAATTCAGTCAGCTGACCAGGAAGATATTCCATGTAGGAAAGTTTGGTCAGTGAATTTGTGAACCAACTGGATTATGGGCTATTTTTAGATGGTCCCAGAATAGGTTTTACATTTTTTTCCAGTAGCTTCATTGGCACATTATATATATATATATATATATATATATACACACACACACATATACACACATGTATATATATATATTCTCACACCATTGAACAGTTCGATTGTTTCATCACAGCAAAGGGAGTTGTGCAATCACCACCATATCTACCTTAGCGCTCCCCACTCCCCCCATGGAAGTTGTGCAATCATGGATTAGTTTTAATGCTCCCTGCCCCCACCAGCCTTCATTGTTTACCCCCCAAATCCCCTTTCCCTCCCTGTTGTCCACCACACACTCCTGTATTCCTTATAACACCTTGTCTCGGTTATTATTATCCTACCTCCACTCCTCCTGTGCTCCACAGCTTGAAACCCAAACAGAAAGCAATGAAACACAAATTGCACTAAGATTGTAGGGTATGGTCATATTAGTATAAAGACAAGAATACAAATAATGCATGAAAGGGATTCTATACACATCAACATTCCAAAAACCAGGGAAGAAATTTCTGTCATGGGACAACTAAGCAATACTTGCAACCAGTACTACTAATTCAGGTTGTGGCTATAGGGAGGACAACTGGCCTGGTACTAAGTTCCATCTAGCAAAATCATGATTACAATGTTTTCTGCCTGATAGTAAGGCTGTTAGGGACTCTTGCTCGTGACTACAGCAGATGTGTCAGCATCTCGGTCTGACTAGATAGTCTTTAGATAAGTTTTGTGGTCCCACTGTCCTCCATCGTCTTCTACAAATGGGACATTCATAGTTCTCTGATACTTTTCTCTTCACCATATTCAATTTTGTAATTGTCATCTTTGGTATAGTTATTTTGTATGGATTTTGTTGGCTTCTCGCTTAGATGGCAGCTTATTTGAATACAAGCCTCTAAGACCCCAGATACTATTTCCATTGATAGTCAGGCACCATCTACTTTCTTCACCACACTTTGCTGTAGCACCCTTATCTTCAGTGATGGTTTCATGAAGGTAGGTATTGAGCAGGACCATGATATAAAAACTAATTGTTCTTAACTTGGAGCTGGGCTTCAGTGTGAGCCCAAGACTCATTCCTGGATATATGCTTTTTAAAAAATGCTATAACTTAGAAATTAATATATATGTCATATCATTCCATAGTTCAATCATGTCAAACATAATTGTACAATTTCTAATGGTTGGAAAAGAAAATGGGAAGAATTTTTCTGACACATGAAAAATCATAAGATTTTCAGTGCAATCATAAGGTTTTGGAGTCCATAGAGAAAGAGTTACTGAATCTACTCCTTCATTCATTCACATGTTTTCGAAGGCTGCTTTTGTACAACAGTGGCATACTTCATTAGCTGTGACAGAGCCCATAGAGCCCCACAATCTAAAATATTTGCCACCTGGCTCTTTACAGGAAAAGTTTATCCACCTCTGGACGAAACAATGCTGTCACTGTGAGTCAGAAATCACCCTGTGACAGTGAGTTTGCTTTTCTGAGTACATATCTATTGTCTGAGCACCAAGTTCTGAGAAAACCCATTGTCCATCTTGATATTGTCAGCTTTTGGGAATCAATGCTGCAGAATCAGACAACCTAAATCAGTGACCACCAACCAAAATCCAGTTAGGGGGGCATTTGGCAATGTGTTCTCACCAGGGGCAGCTAGTGAGTAAGGACCTAAGGATGCTTCATGCCTCAGCAATGCATGGGGTAGCATACACAATAGCAGCACTTTCTGTTCCAAAAATCAATGGCAAACCCACTGAGAACAGAGATCCAGAGAGATAGCTAAATTGCACACATGAGTCTGAGAATACTTTCAGTTTGTCTGTTCTGTGTGAGGTCCCGAATGGTGTAAATAGCTTGTGTTCAATTTCTAGCCTAAAGGTTGGCTGTTTAGCCAACTTAGCAGAATAGATGAAGAAAACCCTGGTGACCTACTTAGCTTCAAATTACAATCAAGAAAATACTATGTAACTATGACATGTGGGGTCCACACAAATCAGAATCAATTTAGTGACAAGTTTGTGTATGTAAGTATATTGTTAGTCTTGCACATTTCATCTTTTTAGTTTAAAGTTTTCCACAATCCTGTACTTTGGATTTTAATTCAACAAAGATGTATTGAACTCCACGAGCACATTTAATGGAAACAATTGAAGAGAAGTGTGAAGATAAGACATGGACTCCTTTGTTATGTACCTGCCAATTGTTCATGGAAGCAATTGACCACACATTGCATATTCTCCTTGTATTCCAGACTCTCCTTCCTAGGTGAATAGAGACCAGTCGAGGTGCCTCTCATGGCCACTTGCAAGCTTCTCAGACCACCCACAGGCACAATGCAATGAAGCAGGTGCAGAGTCCCCCCGACCAAGCTCACTGCCGTCAAGTTGTCTCAACTGATAGCAATCCTGTTTAGGGTCCCAAACTGTAAGTCTTTACTGGAGTGCTTGCTTCAGCACCACATAGACTAAAATCAGAATGATTTCAAGCTTACCATGGCCTCTACACCAGACGATATGCATATGCACAAGGCATTTCATACGGTAACAACAACAACTCTATTAGAGTAGATAGTCTCCTCTTTCTTTCTTAGAGTGCTTGATGAATTTGAACTACCCACCTTGCAATTATTTGGACAATTAACCCACAGTGCCACCAAAGTCCCTTAAGAGGTAGAATAGAAGCACTAAAAACCTTGCTCAGTCATTTATCTAGGATGTCCCATGAAACCATAACACCAACCTCCCAAATCAAGCAACCAAATCTCATGAAGTGTCTGTTTGTATGTAATCAACCCCAGCAGCCTCTCTCTCTCTCTCTCTGGTGGTTGTCAGCTTGGTTTTCCTCAGCTTATGACAGCGTCACTCTTAACTCTGCCTCTGTCTTGCCTGGCTGCCTTTCTTCTGTGTGTGCAAATTTCTCTCTTCTGGTTAAAAACCAGTCATTGGATACTAATCTACCCTACTACAGAATGACCTTAACTTTAACTGGTTACATCAGAAAAGACCCTGTGATGGTTAGATTTTATGTCAGAGGGACACATCTAGGAGAAGATAGGGGTGGGATCCAATCTATCAATCAGGTTGCAGCCTAATGACATCTCCTTGGGGGTGTGGCCTTTTGTATAAGAGACAGACCGGGCAGCACTGAGCTCTCTCTTGCTCCTATGCCTCCTGCTGGATTTGGATTCTGTCTGGTTTGGGGCTCTCCTTTTGTGTCCACTGCTGATTCCAGGAGCCATCAGTGAACTTCCCACCTTGGATCCACTCCGCTGACTTCGGATTCATTCAGCTCTGTATCCACCAGCCTGTGGCACTACCCCTGGAGCCCTCCACCACCACCCCTCCACTTCATCTTCCTGCTTCCCATTTGTTCATTCCTGCAACTACTGGAGTTAGGAGAAGCCTCTATCTTACATCTGACCTACAGACTTGAATCACACTGGACTTACTGACTTCTGTAACTGTGGGAGTCATTTCTTGATATAAATCTCTTTCTAAGGGGGAACCGATTACAAGGATCTACATATAACCTCCTCCCTGGGTAATGGGCAACAGAAAAGTGGGTGAAAAGAGATGTCTGACAGTGTAAGATATGACTATATAATAATAATTTATAAATTATCAAGGGTTCATGAGGGAGGGGGCAGTGGGGGGAAGGGGAAAATGAGGAGCTGATACTAAGGGTTCAAGTCGAAAGCAAACATTTTGAGTAGAATGATGTTGGCAACAACTGTATAAATGTGCCAGACACAATGTATGGATCGTGATAAGAGTTGTATGAGCCCCAATAAAAACAAAAACACCAAATCTCTTTCTAGATTTATACACCTACAAACGTCACTACTTTTGCTTCTCTATGAGAAACCAACAGAACATAGATCTTAATCCAAACACGGGCACATCCACAGCTTCTAAAATTCAGCTTTAAACCTATCTTTTTGGGGAGACACAATTCAACCCACAACCCAGTGGGCGGGCCATTTTTACCAGGCAACCTGGTTGCCCACCTGGCTCTTCCCGAGGACCCCCCTCGGGCTCTCCACGGGCAGGCGCTGAGAGGGTCCGCTCTTGGAGCCGAGCAGCTGCTCACTTCAATTTGTGAGCAGTGCCGAGCGGACAGCCCGCAATGGCATTGGCTTGGGGGGATGCCAGGATTTCTGGAAGGGTTATCATTTCAGAGGAGGAAGAAAAAGAAAATCTCTCCTTTTTTTTTTTTTTTTAATTTTTAAAAAAGGTGCTGAATACCCAAGATTGAAGGACTTGGCATTACTCACAAAATGTCTGAAAGGGCAGGCGGTTTTGTAAGGATTGGCTTCTTCAACCACGGGGACATCCAGGGGGCTCCTGCTGGGGTCTGAGCTGCCTAGAGGGAGGTGCTGGGAGGGCAGGTGGGAAGTGTCACTAGGGCATCACCTGGATTCCCTGTGCCAGAGGGGAGGCTGGGTAACTTTGGGAATGAGTCGGAGCATTTCCCAGCAGGATCTCCTGGAGAGCCAGCTAGCACAGAAACTTCACTCAAGTCACAGTCCTCCACGTCTGAGCGCTCCATGACAGAAGCATAGATTTTTCACAGAGTGCCATCTAGATGGCCTAGAAATGTCTTTTAGCCACGTCAATGTCTTTCATACCCTGGGGCTGTATCATCGGTGCCTGCAGATGCTTGGGACAATGGAGTGGGGCCTGAAGCTGTGGTTGCTGCTGGGTAGGGGTTGGGGGGTGGGGGAGGGCAGTGTCGGGGGCTGGCTGCTGGAGAGACATAGAGGATGCTGTCCAGGGCCCCATGCCGGCCACTGGGGGACAAAAAGTAAGGTCTCAGGGCAACACTTATCACCCCAGCTCCCTGCCTCTTGCTTCTCAGGGAAAAATGTCAGGATCGTGGTAATTTCCTACCAGATATCACCTTGCTGCTGCTGCTGCTGCTGCTATAAGTTGGTGTCTAGTGGGTGTGGGTTCATGACGAGCCCATGCGTGCCCGTCCGTGTGCCATCTTCCCGGTTGTGGGTTTCTATTATCTTCTGAGCCCTTTCTACCTGAGGAGGCCCCTCTTCCAGCATGATTCATCCCATGTTCCCTGAGCGGTTTCCAACTCATGGCAGGCTGTCGACCTTTTTCTGGAGCAGCCAGCATCATCCAACTGTATCCCCTTGTCGTCCATTGGCTGGCTCATGGAGGTGAGTTGCCAGGCCTTTCTTCCTAGTCTCTCTTAGCCGGGAAGCTCAGCAGAAATCTGCCCACCCTCGGTGACCCTGCTAGTTTGGAGTAACAGTGTCATAGCTTCTAGCATCATAACAACATGTGAGTCTTTACAGTCAGACAAACTGACAGATGGTAGGTGGTCAAAATATCACCTTTGAAGAATATTAGATGCTTTATCAGAAAGGTCCAAAGGCTGATATGAAGCCCATGGGCTTTAGAGTTTCCAATCAAAGGCAACATGTAAGCCAAAGTATTTCTGACAGGCCATCATTTTCTGAAGTGTGTGCCCTGACATTACAAACAGAGACATCCATCTCCCAGCAGAAATGCTTGGACCCCCTCCCTGTGGAATATATATCCCTAAAGTGAGACAGTTGTAGGCTCCTTGGCACCTAGTTTTAGCAAGAAACCCAAATCATCCAGGCAGAAACTGCCCACCCTCAGCCAGTCTGGCCCTTCTTCCCCCAATTCCACACCCCACTTCATGTGAGAAGACACATAATTACTGCGGTAGGCACAGAGCCTGTTTGGAAGGAAGATGAATCTGAATTACAGAGGAGTGGCTCAGAAACCAAACTGCCGGTCCTGATTTGGCACCAGCAACCTTCCTTGTCCTCCTGGATTTAAATCTGGGAGCCACTGGAAGTTCCCCAGGACAGGCTGGGCGTTTGCAAACATCCCAGCCCACAGCCGGCCCACCAGAAAACCCTCTCACCCTGTGCAGCATCCCCCACCCAGCTGCCCGCTCCAGCCGCCCTCACGTGAGCAAGGCTGACGGCAGTGTCTGGAGGCCTCGTGATATATGGCTCCCTCCTGGGAACAGGAAGCAGATGCGTGGGGGGCTGGGGGGAGGGTAACCTGAGACCACCGCCAGAAGATGCTGCTGTCCCTGGAGAGTCACATATAACTGGGAACCCACGGTTGCGAAACGGAAGGCAAGAACTGACATTTCTTTCTTTTCCAACCCCTGGCCTTTGGTACTCCAGTTGAGGTGGAGAGGAAGGATGCTTTTGCTCCGAACAGACTCGCTTCACCACGTCACCTGGGTGCCTGAGAAAAGGCGTCTGTCCAGCTCCATTAGTAGCCCAGGTGCTGTCAGGACC
>PVJH01014124.1:0-58032 GCA_004026705.1 Nesogale talazaci
GTTAAGTTATTCTCCATTAAAATACAATGTAGAATGTGGTCAACCTTACGGTTTAAAAAATTTTTAAGGTGCTGAAGGTAACACATGAATGCATCAAAGTGGCAAATGTAAGGCCATCATAGTTACAGTAGCTGTGTTTCTGTACAAATGAAGTATTCAAATAACAACTTAAGAAAACAATTCTATTATAGTAGCATCTAAAATAATAAAACCCCTGAGAATGAATTTAATCAAGGAGGTGAAAAGTTTAATGCTGAAAACTACAAAACCTTACTGAAAAGAATTAAACTGACTCTTCACTCACTGCCATTGAGTTGATGTCAACTCTTAGCCACCCATAGGACAAGGTTCCATTGTCCCTAGGGGCTTCCAAGACTATAACTCTCTGCAGGAATGAAAATCCCTGTCTTTCTCCCACGGAACAGCTGGTGGTTTCAAACTGCTGGCCTTGCAGTTTGCAGCCCAATGTGTAATTACTATGCCACCAGGACTCCTGAAAAGAAAAAGAAGGAAAAAAAAGTACTAAAGAAGACCTAAATGGAAGGATATCCTGCTTTCATGGATTAAAAGAGTTAATTTTATTAAGATGACAATACCACCCAAAGCAATCTATAGATTCAAAGCATTCTCTATCAAAAGTCCAATAGCCATCGGGCTGAGCCCCAGTGGCGTAAGTGGTTGAGTGCGGGACTGTGGCCCGTGGGCTTGGCGGTTCAAATCCAGCGGCGGCTCTCAGGAGCAGCGCTGGGTAGCTCCCACAACCACCAGAGGGCAGTGATGCCCCCCCCCAACGTCCAATAGCCATCTTTTTATTTAAGCAAAAATGTAGTAGTTGATCTTTAAATGCATATGGAATTGTAAGAGGACCCCCCCTGCAAAGCCAAAATATTATGAGAAGTATGCACCAGGTTAGAAGACACATCTTTCTCAATTTCAAATTCTATGATTGTTGCAAAGATACAGTAGGCCTAAAATCATGTACAACTCCCATTAGAGTAGACTTAGGACCAGTGGAATAGGATGGAGAGCCCAGAAATAAGCACTTTAGTGGTCAGTTGATGTTCAACAAGGATGCCAAGTCTATTTGATGGGGAAAGAATAGCCTTGTCAACAAAAGTACTGAGACCACTGAATTTCTGCATGCCAACCAATAAAAGTGAGCCCTTACCCTACGTGAAGATCTGTCAAAACAGGTCAGTAATAAAAATGGAAAAGCTGGGCTGAGCCCCGGTGGCGTGGTGGTTGTGCACGGGACTGCGGCCCCCTGGGACGGAGGTTCAATTCCAGCAGTGGGACTGGGCCTCCTACTCCCACCACCGGAGAGCAGTGATGCACCCCCCACCCACCAAAAAAAAAAAATAGAAGAGCTAAAACTGTAACACTAGTAGAAGAAATCATAGGGATAAATCTTTAGGACTTTGTAATTGTTGGTGGATTCCTGAGAGATGATACCAAAAGGCATGATTAACAAATGAAGAAATTATCAATTTGATTTTTCAAGTTTATCAACATTTTAAAAAGATATTATCAAAATTTATTGTTATGAAAAGGCTTGCACAGATATCTCACCAAAGTAGATATGTAATTGGCCAATAAATTACATTAAATATGTCCAATATTATTATTTATTAGGGACTGGTAAATCTAAACCACAGTGAATTACCACTTCATTGTCACTTCTTGAGAGAAGAAGAATAGCAACTCTAGCTTGCATGTAAAATGATGTTTCCAAGGAGTACAGTTTGAAAGCTACAGAATGTGAAATACAGTTATCTTATGAGCCAGCAATTCCACCCAAAGGCATGAAAGCAAGGATTTAAATATATTTGTACACTAATGTTCATAGCAGCATTCCTTGTAATAATCCAAAGATGAAAACAACCCAGTATACACCCTTGGATAAACAAAATCATATACATATACAAAGAAATATTATGTCATCTTTAAAAAACGAGTTCTAATTTGTGCCACAACATGGATGAACCTTGAAAACATTATACTAACTAAAAGACTCAAGATACAAAAGGCTATTTTATAAGTCACCTTATAGGAAATATCTAAAGATAATTCATGGAGACAAAACTGAGTAGAGACTAGGGGAGAAGGTAACAGGTTGCTCAGTGAGTCCAGCGTTTTTGTTTGGAATGGTGAAAGGTTCTGGAGACAGACAACAGTAAGACCTAAACAACATTGTGAATATAATTCATGCTATTGAATTGTTTACTTAACGTGCTTGAATGGCATATTTTATGTTGTAAATAGTGACAAGTTTTTATGCTGTAGATAGTTTACCACCCCAAACTCCCAAATCAAACCAAAGTAGAAAATACAGACTAGCTCAAACTCTGATGACCTAGAAATGATCTCTCCTACTCTAAATTATGATCTTCTTTAGAAGTGCAATAACTCCCTGCCATCGAGTCAGACTTTTCCAAGACTGTGTGTATTTACGGGGTAGAAAACTCAACCTTTCTCCCATGGAGCTGCTGCTGGTTTTGAATTGGTGCCATGTGGATCTCAGCCCAGCAGGTACTCATGATGCCACCAGGACAATCGCAGATGAGTAATAGTGACCCTGCCTGAACCATGGTAAGTTAAAGTACCGTCTATACTCGAGTATAAGCCGACCCGAATATCAGCCAAGGCACCTAATTTTACCACAGAAACTGCGTTAAAATGTGCTAAAAAACTCGGTTTATACACGAGTATATACAGTATGTTTCCTATATTACTTTAGGAAGTAAAGTTTAATAATACATTTTAGAAAGGTGACACACGCGCCCCCCCCCCCCCCAAAAAAAAAATTTGAAATAGCTAATACTTTGGGGAAGTTTTTCATTATCTATAGTTCTGTTTTCCCACAAACATTTGAAAACCTATGGTACAACTAACTGACTAGACATGTCATCAGGAAAGACCAATCTAGAAAAGAGAAAGCGGGGGATCAGGGAAAATAAGGGTGAGAAAGATTGACGGAATAGCCACAACAGTGGGCTGAAACAGAAACCTCATGAAGATGGTGCAGGACCAGTTGGTGTTTTGTGTTGTTACAGAGGCACCATGAGTTGAGACAGACTTTACAGAAACTAACAATAATCTCAAAAGGTTCAAGTTGGTGTCCCCAAAATTGCATTTCTAATAAGCAATGTGATTGCTGCTGAAACAGGGACTAGTTTTCTAGCACCTAGATCCCAGCCAGGCTAAAAGAGGTCACAGTTAATCTTTTTCATTAATAAAATCAAGCTCAGGGCTGAGCCCCGGTAGCGTAGTGGTTGTGTGCAGGACTGCGGCCCACTGGGTTGGATGTTCAAATCCAGCAGCAGCTCTCCAGGAGCAAAGCTGAGCCTCCTACTCCCACCAGAGGGCAGTGATCCACCCCCCCAAATAAATAAAATAAAATAAAGGTCAGATTTTGTAAAGTAACAAATGCAGTGAAAGATCTCTTTAAATAAGTTTTGGTTCTGTTTCCTCTCAGAATTACCAACAAGGTGTAGATAAGAAAGTATTATTCTGGGAACAGATGAGAAAGGACAAAATCAAAAGGTGTGGGGGAAATGTAGCAGACATGGTTAGCAAGTTTTGTTTTGTTTTGTTTTGTTTTTTGACATCACTGCCCTGTGGTGGTGGGAGCTACCCAGCATTGCTCCTGAGAGCCATCGCTGGATTTGAACCGCCAAACCCGCGGGCCACAGTCCCGCACTCAACCACTTACACCACTGGCAAGTTTTTTTTAGCACATTGTTAGCTTGCTTGTTGAACTGACTTTCTAGATGGCTCTAGAACTTCTCCAGTGGTAGTTAATCTTTGGTTAAAATATGTAACTGACTCGTTTTTTCTCCAATGATTTTATTGGGGGCGCTTACAGCTCTTATAACATTCCATACATCATTTGTATCAAGCATACTTGTACACATGTTGCCATCTACATTTCCAAATATTTTCTGCTTGAGCCTTTGGTATAAACTTTTTTCCCTTCCATTTTTTTTTGGGGGGGCAGGGGGCATCACTGCTCTCCGGTGGTGGGAGTAGGAGGCCCAGCCCCACTGCCGGAATTGAACCTCCGTCCCAGTGGGCCGCAGTCCCGTGCACAACCACTACGCCACCGGGGCTCAGCCCTCCATTTTTTTTAATAAATCATTTTATTGGGGCTCATACAACTCCCATCACAATCCATACATACATCAGTTGTACGCAGACCATATCTGCACACTTGTTGCCACCATCACTCCCAAAGCATCCTCCCTCCACCCAGGCCCCAGTACCAGCTCCCCCTATTTCTCCTCCCTCCCCACTCCTCCCCCACTAACCATTCATAATTTACCAATTGTTATTACTTTTTCACATTGTACACTAACCAATGTATCCCTTCACTTACTTCCCCATTGTCCATACCCCAGAGAGGAGGTTATATGTAGATCCCTGAAATTGGTTCCCCCTTTCTATTCCACCATCCCTGTTCCCTCCCCATATTACCACTCCCACCATTGGTCCTGAAGGAATCATCTATCCTAAATTCCCCATGTTTCCAGCTCCAGTGTACATCACCTTGTCTAACTGGATTTGAAATGACTCCTTTTCTATGAAGCCATATTCTAAACACACAATCACTAGCCATGCACATACATGTACAACCTCTGGCCTTGTTTACAGGTGAAGAATTCTACCCATGGTGGGCAAACCAGCGTGAGTCAGAATCGCCTAGACACAGTGAATCAAGTCGATCCCTGGGCTTCTCTTTCCCAGTTTCCAATTCTGTTGGCCAGCAGAAGGGGGTGGGGGTGGGGGCTGATTGTAACTGTTGGTCAGTCTGAGCACTTCACCACCACTGGCAGAGATGGGGCTTTCTAGTCCCGTAAAGAGTTAGTCTTGGAACCTCGCAGGGACTGTTCTGTCCTGTCCGAGAGGGTCGTTGTGAGTCGGCAGTGAGTCTTTTGGTTGGCCTATACAATGTCAAGGGTCCCCTGGTGGTGGTGCGGTTACAGGTTGTGCTGTGATCTGCAAGGTCAGCAGTTGGAAACCAGCAGCAGCTCTGCTGGAGAAAGCCTGGCCTTTCCGCTCCTGCAAACACTTACAGTCTGCGAAACCCACAGCGGACTCCGTGAGCCAGCTTAGACTTGATGGCAATGAGAGCATACCATTTTAAGCATTTGGTGAGGAAGGTTTACTCTTTTGAGTCTCTGTCATGCTCAATACAGATTGCAACAAATATTTTTCAAAAGCAAGTATCGCTAATTCTCAGGAAAATACATAGTATATTATGAGTCTAAATTATACATCACCACTAAGAACTCTTCAAAAGGTAATGCTTTCAGTGATAGGAAGTTGCCTTACTCTGTGTGTGCACACGTGTACGCGTACCTTAGCTTTATTTCATCCCAAGACTTTAATTTACATGAGCTCTTCGCATGTGACTCCATTTCTGTCTTAAAAATCAGACAGCTAGGCATAACAGCAAGAAGCACACCCCAAACTTTGCTCTTAATCCTCTAGTCACAGGCAAAATGCATAGGGTAATTTGCCCTCCCCAAAAGGAAGAATGGAAAGAAAGTACTGACTCACTGCTAACAGCTGCAAAATGTTGCCCTTGGGAGAGAGGTTAACTCAATTGTGAAATAATGGCCAAAGCTCACACTCTTAATAACTTTTTTGTAGCCCTGGAGAAAGCTCCTTCATTTAATGTGAGATGCTTGGCAGAAGGTGCTGCAGTTTAGAGGCTGGCTCAGCAGGAAGCCCCTGATGGAAAGCTCTCCGTTTGTACAAGCTCATTTGCATTTGTAACGCCTTTATTTTAAAATCTCCTCTGAGTGTAAATATTTGGGTCTCATTTTTCTCTATTTTTAAAAATAAAAATATTTTAGTGAAGATGAGTCTAAATAGAGGCGTCAAGTGGTTCCAGAGCCTCCCTGAAGGAAGAAGGGGAAACATTAGATGACTCTTAATGGTTTGGCGCGGCTATCTCACCCACAGAACCTGGGCAAAGGGCAATCGGAGGTTCCATTTCAGAAGTTGGTTTGAAATGCTGGGGAAAAATTGCTTAGGAAAGGTTCGTTTACTTGGAGAGTAGGTGGTTCAATGCATAGCACACACACACACACACACACACACACACACACACACACCAGCAGTTACCTGTTCCTTAATAGCTGCTTCGATAGACTCATTTTTCTAAACAGCAAAAGGCAAAAGCTGCCTCATGTACTTAAGTGCATGCATGAATTGCCCCTAGGATTGACCCACTCCAACTTTGAACTGAAATCAGACACTTTTCTCCCCTATTTTAAACGTCAGCCACCTGTTGTATAAGACAGCGGGCTGTGTGTTGGTCCCTGCCTTGGACTCCTTCAGGCCACTTTCTCTAGCACATCCTTTCAGAGTAAATATGGGCCCCACATAAGGAGAGCCATCCCTAAAGACAGCCATCCCTAAAGACAGCCATCCCTAAAGACAGCTTGGTCTCTAAGACTAACTCCTTTCTCAAACCCTTCTCCCCTTCAGAAGCTAAAACCCCCAGTTCCCACAACCCCCCAGACATCCCTCCTGTGGTCCAGGCGTAGGTAACGTAGAACTAAACTAAAAAAGGACTGCAGCATTGGTCGCCCGTGCTCTTGGAAAGTCTAATCTCCTGGGTGTGTGAGTGTGGTTTGAATGCGGTAACAGAGTGTAAACCTCCTACCATCTTTCACATGCTCTGTCGCCATCCTGGTGAATCTGTTCTCTTCATCCACTTGCATGCTGGCTTTCAGCTTCTCCACGAAGACCTTAGAATTAGTTAGATCTGTGGAGTTCAAATTATGGAAAATCATAGTAAATACGAAAGAAAACATTAAAAATAATTTCTCGCCTCTTAAGTCATTGTGCTCTTAAACGGAGCAGGAGTGCACGTGGCTGGCGTGTTGCGGAGCCCCTCTGGCTGCCTGACATCTATTTGCCCAGCCAGCTGCCTATCCCAACAGGTCTCGTCGAACACGGACTTGCCTGTGATGCCAACAAGTCAGGATGTGTCCCTAAGCAATGTGGGCTTAGATTTGGAATTCCTTCAGCACATTGCAAACACTCCTCCTTAGCTGCAATTGGACCTTGCTTCATTGGCCACTGGCTCCTTACTATCCATCCCTTCACACCCCACGCCCCAAAGCTCACCATCTCCTCTACATTCCTTCTGACTCCTCAAAGCCCACCCTCTCCGTGTGTCCTCGTCTGACTACCTGCAGTCCTGCCTTTGAGATGCTTTTTCATTTTCTCAGCATATCCACTGGGGAACTTACTGCTCCGAGGGCCATTAAAACAATCAATGGTTTTCAATTGGGAGTGCTTCTGTTCTCCAGCCTCCCCAACCTGCTGCTGTGGCATTTGATGAGACCCAGGCTTTTGGGGGTCATCACAACTGAGGGTGGGGAATTCTATTGACATCCGGTGAGGAGAAGCCAGGCTGCTGCAAAGCCCCCTGTAAGACACAAGTCAGTCCAACACTAAGAATGATCCCTTCTGTGGTGTACTGATCACCCATTTCGTTGGGTTGCCAACTGCAAGGGAAGTTAGCAGTTTGAAACCGCCAAGGCTGTTCCAAGGGAGACAGATGAGGCTTCCTACTCCTCTAGAGTTAGTCTTAGAAATTCGCATGGGGCTGTTCCGCCCTGTCCTCTAGGGTGTCCATGAGGCAATGAGTTTGGTGTGATTTGGTTACATAACACTGCTGTTGAGAAATCTTGCCTAGAGGTGACTCAGTGGACTGAATTGCAGTGAGCGAATGATGATGCTCAACCTTGCACTTGTGAAAATGTCTTGCACATCGTTGAGAGGCTCACTACCTTCCAGCCAATTATTCTGTCGTAGAGACCTCTATGAGAAAGGTGAGAGCTGATGGCAGAGAAGCATCTTCAGTGACTGGAGCATATGGATCCATTTCTTCCTAGACATGTGGGTCGTTCAGGTCTGCAGAGAGAGCTGACTACCCACGTCCATCCCATGTGACTTTCTCAGCGCTACAAGGGACTCGCCAAGGTTTCCCTCTGTGTGCGCACATTCACCACCGACATTTGTAAACCTCTTGACCATGGAGACAACAACGGCTTATCCTTTTGTTTGTTTGTTTTGTAGCACCTTCAGCTCATACGGTCAATTTAGTTACCATAGAAAATGTCAGCTCTGAAATGACCAGCTTTATAGAGATGATACCTCTTGGCAATGAGTTTCAATAGACTAACCATCTTCCTGCCAGCACTGGACTACCTGATACCCTGTAGGTATTCGCTAACATACACATATTCAAAGAGGAGAATTGGAATAAAGGCAGAGATGATGTGGATTTTAAGTCTGTAAAGCCTGTGGGAAGATTTGTTTGTAATGCAGATAGACATTGGCATGATTTGAAGTATTCTTGTGGTCCATTGACAGCCACACAGTAAAGAAAATACCTTTCACTGCTCTGCTGTCCAGTTTGTTGGGTTAATTTGAAAATAGTGTCAGTGACCTGGAATTGTGCCAACTTCCAATTAGTGTCCCGTGTAACCACTGATTTCACTTGAAAGGTAATTACTGCAGTCTCCCATCTTCCCAGAACATCATATACAAGTTTTTAACTCCGTGTTTTGTGTTCACATCTAAACTGAAAATGTTCTTCAGGTTTTGCATTTTAACTTATTTTGCAACAACTTCAAACTTACAGTAAAGTTGCCACACACACGAAAAAAAAACCCATAGATTTTTCACCCAGATTCCTCAGTTAGTTTATCATCTGCATATCCCTGTAAGGGGACTTCAAAAAGTTAGTGGAAAATTTAATGAGAATGTAATAGAATTTTTCTACACACTTTAAAATAATAGGTATTATGAATGATTTTTAATAAACTGTTTCAGTAAGCTAACAATGTCACTTTGCCCTTAAATCCTTCCACGTTTATTTCCTAAAAGAGGCACTATCCCTTGTATCAAGGGCTCAAGTGGAAAATATTGGGAAATGTATGTGGAAATATGTGTGCAAATGTGCTTGATACAAATGATGTACTGAATGTTGTAGTCGCTGTAAGAGCCCCCAATAAAATTAAAAAAAAAAAAAGAGGCACTATTCCATGATATAACCAAAGTACAGCACTAGTTTGAAATCAAGAACTACTTTAATACTATTATCTATAATATACTTTTCAAAAATCTCCCATCTTCCTATTAATGTCTTGTTTAGCAAAGGGAAAATCCAGCCTAGGATCCAATTTACTTTTAGGCTTGCTTGCAAGATGGGCCTTCTTTAGTCTGGGTCAGCTCCTCAGTCTGGCTTTGTCTTCCATAGCCTTGGCTTTTGGGGTGACAGGCTATTGATGTGGTTGAATGGTTCTCAGTTTGGGTTTGTCTGACATTTCCTTAATGCATCTTCAGCAAGATACTACAGCAGCACTGCTGTGTCCTTCTCTGTGGATTGAATGAGGAGATACATGTTTCTATTTGTTCTAGTACCAGTGACATTAACCTTGACTGTTTGATTAAGGTGGCATCTCCTGGGTTTTCTCACTGTAAAGTGTCACTACTTTTTCCCCTTTTCCCTATTGGCTTGTAAGGGAAATAGCTATGAAAACAGCCCATTTTTAATGTAACATGTTAAGCATTAGATGGATGGTTGGTCATGGTGCTGTGAGAGTCTATGAGTGGCCAGTGCACCCTGTCTAGAAATTCAGGGAAAGATTCCGGGTTGGTAACACCTCAACTGTCATATAGCAAGAACCCCTTAGGTGACATGTGGACCGAAATCACATAGGATCCCAGGTTTCATGGGAAACTGGTCCCAGGGTCTATAGGGAGCTAGAAGCAGAGTTTTATCTCTCTTTCTCTCTGGAGCCATGTGTCTCTTTGTCTCTGAATTCCATTTTCTTGATTAATTTACACAGAAACAAGAAGAGCAGAGAAACAGGACCCAAGGGATAAATCATAGTAGTTGATAGTCTTACATCATCAAGAACCTCTCATAAGTTCCAAATGGCACTAGAAATTGGTTACTATTTCTTAAAATGTCTTGGTTAAAAAACTGTCATTTCTCTCTCTGTTATTTTCGTGAGTATAAAATGAATTAAAGTGAAAATATCAACAAATTGCGCACATGCAATAAACAGCCTAACATTTGTTTTGATGCACACACTTCAAAAGCCTCCCACCCCCCACCCCCCACCCCCATGTGTTACTCCCCATAGCTGGAGTTTTCCCAAAGTGTCTTCTAATTCAAGTCAGAGTAGATGGTCTATTTTTCAGACTGGTTTCTTTCCTGTGATGTACTTATCTTGTGGCTGGTGAATATTTGATCACCAAGTTTATTCTTTAAATACATATGTTTAGCTCCTCCTTGTTGAACTGTTTGCTACTGTTCCCAGGCAGGGTTCACGTAAAGATGAAACTACGTAAGGCTGTGTCTTTATCCGAGAGAGAAAGTGTTGTTGCTGTGTTCTGCATATCCTCTTGGTGAAAACCTCTGAATGCACCATGAACTCACTGCTTTGGTTCTGAGAATATGACAGTGACAACACACAGGGCTTTATTCAGATTTGTGGGCAAAATCACTGATGTCAATTCCTACCACTGTAGCAAACCATGTGTGGTGGTGAAATAGGGAGCCTTTTCATCAAAGCCGCAAATTCACAGGTGTGCCATCTGTACATAGAGCGCTGGGACTTTGCCACCATTGTTTAGCCTTGAACCATTTCACCAGTCCAAAGATACCAATAGTTCATGCCCTTTCCCAAAGAGACTTAGAAAGCAAGATTTCCTCTTTGTCAGCATCAATGTTCACATAACTGATAAAAAGCAGTCGCTACTAATTTGGGTGGTCATCATCGTTCCATCCAGGTATTTGCAGAGAGAGATGGTTTACCACTGCCCATTCCCAGTAAGGTAGCCTTGAAATCTTTATCATTCTGATTTTGCTGACTTTCTATGTTTGACAGAGAATTGGTTTCACTTTCTCCCCCTCTGGTTCAGGCATGTTATCACCAGACCCCAGGCCTTTATCAGGGTCTTCCCGGTACTACTAAACTTAATTTATTTGGTAGTGTAATAACTAATCCTGTTGGATGCCTCAAGATATTATTTTAGGTTGAGACAAGTAATGCTTCAGTCAAATCCATTCCAGCCTTTCCTAACGAGCCTTCTCAGGAGGAAGAGCCACATTAACTCGTGTATTTCTAAAATACGTACATGGGGGCCAAGTGCGTGTGACAGAGTACTGTCTTACGAAACACATTTATCCCACCATCATAATGATAAAATTAAAACTGAAACCTCTGGGAACTTGTCATACTTCCTAATGTAAACACATTTTAAGTATATTTGACCTAATTTTTTTTCTTCTGTCACAAAAGACCATTTTCTACACAAAGAAAAAAAAAACAGATGCATGTTTCTGATGCACTGATTTCCTGACACTTCTCCAAAGACTGTAGGGTTTTTTTTTATTCCCAAGTTATGAGCCTGTAATTGGGGAGTTTTGCAGGGCTGTACCAGTAAATCATGATTCTGGATCTTGGTTTTGGGGTGTTTCTTAGGGTTGTTGGGAAGGGAGAAGGGATAACATTCACTGTTTAATGATATGATAGGCAGTATATGAAATCCATCCTCACTGTACTCTTCCTGTGAACTCTGTTGAAGTTAGTGATTTGGCAGAAATGACATTTTACCACTCAGAAAGGGAGCCAAACCATTTTGGTCACTGCTTTCCCTTCAGATTTAAATGATGTGTTTAAGAATGAATGGCGTCACCCGACTCTACTGATTCTAATAAGATTGCAATAACGTTGAAAGTCAAATTTTTCAGTATATAATTTCCTTTTGCAGACATCAGACCAAAGGCAACATCCATCTGTTCACATTTGTTAAGAGCAGAATACTCCTCTGGGATCTCTCTATAATTTTTCTAAAGATTAAAGTTGCTTTTTGACGGATTTGTACTTAATAAGTGTGTGCAATAACATATGCATTCCATTTGGAGGTACCTTGCCAACTTTTCTAGGACTTTTTAGCTTCCCTATAGTTTTTATTAAACCAAGAGATCAAATGAATACTCCTCCCAGTGGTTGGGCAATTATGTCTGGTTTCAGCCTATGTACAATCTGTAGACATTTAAAGAGCCCTCCCTTCCCAGGACACACTTTGAGCACATTGCCGTTCCATAACCTTAGAAGGTTACTGTGGAACTGCAGAAGCTTTCAACTCTTATTAACATTCTCTCTTCTCTAATCTCATTAAATGTATATATGATCTAATTCAGGTACAGCAAAAGGCCTAGAGCCAGTACGTAGACAGTAGAACGCTGCCTAAAGTTAGAGACATCCAATGGTTAAACCTGAATGTTTGAAAAGATGCCTGAAGGATCTTCTGTGAACCAAATCACGACTACAGTTCCTCCTGACTGAACGTTTCATATACCAGGCACTTTGCCAGGGTCTTCCTGTGCCTCATTTCATTTACATCTAGAAGTCGTCCTACAAGACAACACATCCTCTCATGTAGCACATGAAGAAATTGGAGCTTACAAAATGAAATAACATACCTTAGGTCATGCAAAGTTAGACTCCGAACCCGTTGTTTATAGAGTACCAGAATGGTACTTAATAACCTCTTAGGTTTCTCCTAGATGAAGAAAAAAAAGTGTGTCCCTCAAAAGAACAGTTTTCCACCTAGAACCAGAATCAGAGACACGTGCCTGGCTGGCATACGTTCACCAGAGTGCAGCAGCGAGGTATCCTTTCTCAGTGACCTGAGCGAAAAGCCCCTCAGCAAGGCTGTTACAGCATCCAGGAGGGGGCTGGGCAGGCCCACGGTTCTCAGCGTGCAGTGCAGGCGGCAGCTGTAGTACCGCATGATAGTAGGCCACAAGCATGCCACAAAGCCCTGTGCTTATTTCTTGGGACCCATTCTAAGGATTTAGGTGGAATAGGATTTCTCAGCCTGTGGAACATCCGCCGAGACCATTAACTATAGCAAATAATGTAGGTACCAGGTTGCTTCGCAAGCTTGCTGTTTTGTGCTTCAGAGGGAAGCATCAGGAATGCTTGATATTTGGCCTGCCTTGTCTGGAGACCTGTAAACAGCTACAGTCTCAGAAACTCACAGGGGCAGTTCTAGCCTGTCCGAGGAGGTTGGTATGAGTCGCAGTGACAGCTAGCAGTGAGTTTGCTTTGGTTTTGGTCTGGAGATGATAGATGCAGCAGTGATAGCCCCAGTCTTAGTACAGGGGTTCCTGTGCCACATTATTTAAATATAATGATTAGTAGATACTCAGAAACTCCCTGCTCCCGCTGAGCACTTGGTGGTTTGGAACTTTGGACCTTGTGAATCACAACCCAACTCATAACCAGTATACCGTCTGAGCTCATTGATGGATCAAATGATCATGGAGCAGACATTTTTCCCTTTGATTGGAGAGTCGTCACTGATAAACTAGCCCAGTGCTTGGCAAACTGCAGCTAAAGAGCCATATGCTGCTCTTTCAGTGTGAACGTGTGACCCTGAAGTAACACTGAACCGATTATGGGGATCTACATACAACCCCCTCCCTGGGGTACAGATGGCAGGGAAGTGAGTGAAGGGAGACATCGGACAGTGCATGGTATGACAAAATAATAATAATTTATAAATTATTGGGGGTTCATGGAGGGGGGGAGGGAAGGGAAGTATGATGCCAAGGGCTTAGGTGAAAGGAAAATGTTTTGAGAATGATGATGGTGACAAATGTACAAATGTGCTTTGCATACAATAGATGTATGTATTGATTGTGATGAGTTGTATGAGCGCCCAATAAAATCATTAAAAGTAAAAAGAAAGAAAACACTTGAAGGTTATCATTTCAGATCACAGTGATTTCATTTGTTTGGAAAAACATATTTAAAGTTCTTTAGTGATTTTAAAGTTGTTAGGAGGGACAGGATTGACTCTTCGGTCTCAAGAATTGGCTGATCCCTGAATTAGCACACAGGAGATGGTCTTAATCTCCTATGACTCAGTGCTTTGGCAAGTGAAGGTGTCAGAGTGGGTTACTTGTGGGGCTGCTAACTATAAGGTGAGCAGTTTGAAACTGCCAGCTGTGTTTGAGTGTGAAAGATGAGGCTTTCTATCCCCGTAAACTTACTCGCAGAAATCCATAGGGGTAGTTCTACCCCTAAGTCAGCATTGACTTGATGGCAGGGAGGGTCAACCTTTTGGGGTTTTTTTACTTGTACAATAATAAGTCCCAGGTTTTGAACATCTGGCTTTGGGACTCATACTAGCTCTTAGGTGTAGGTGAATTTGCTTTCACTTTGAAAAGAAGAATTAGGGGCTGAGCCCCGGTGGTGTAGTGGTTGTGCGCGGGACTGCGGCCCACTGGGATGGAGGTTCGATTTCAGCTCCACGGAGCAAAGGCTGGGCCTCCTACTCCCACCACCTGAGAGCAGTGATGCCCAAAACAAACAAACAAAAAAAAGAAAAGATGAATTAAAAAAAAAAAAGATGAATCAACTCCTACTTCTAACAAATTCTTCAGCACAGTTACATTCACATGCTATATATGCAGCCTCTAACTCATTTTTAAAAGATTCCATGGGTGCCTGTTCCAACTTACCTGCAAATTCAATGTAAGGACACTTTTAGCAAAGGATCTCAGTCTTAACATGGGGGCTGCCTGTACAACAGTGAATGCCATCTGGAGCATTCTCGACTCTGAAAAGCACAGTGGTTAATATTTATACAGCCAAGCGAGCTTTATGTTGATTACTGATATCTAAGTGATGGGTGTAAACAGTAAAACCACAAACTAAATCAATTGCCAAGTCCATTTCAGCTCATAGCAACACTACATCAGCCCTTCAAGGTTGTAAATATGGGAGCAGACAGCCTCATCTTTCTCCCACAGAGCGCCTGGTGGGCTTGAACTGCCAACCTTCCTGTTAGCGGTCCAACATTTACCTGATGGCACCACAGAGCTCCTTAGAAATATCAGTGTATGGGATAAATATTCACTAGTAGATGACAGTGAAGGAGGCGGGATTAGGGACCATTACACTGGAGTCATTGGGAGCGACGTGGTTAGAGATAATTAGCAAAAGGAAATGGAAGGTTGAGGAAAGGAGAGGGAGTTCACGTGATGGAGTACATGTTCTTTCTCTGCAACCTTAGGAAGCCTTGTGGAAGCCGAGGTGAAAAGTGTACTCCGGAGCAGGAAGTTGTGTGTGTGTGGCAGTTTTCTTTCTAGCCAGACCCCATGATGCTCAGTAAGAAGCACAGCTTTCTGGGCAAGCTGGGCAGCTTTCTGGCACAGCTGACAGGGCTGCCGTGCCCCATCCTGGGGTTGTGGCGAGCAGGATGTGAATTATGCAGGGAGACTGTGACCAACACGGGGACTCCCCCTGCGTAAGATGAACTGAGCGTTTATAAAGAGAAAAACTGCCTGAAGTGCATTCTGCCTTAAGAGCCCCGGTCTAAAAGTGTATAGGAAATTAAGAATGTTGAGTAGCAAGATATATTTGATTTCTTTCTTTTATGTGAGCTTTCTTCAATGTTCTGTTTCAGTCTATGTGACAATATTTTTAGGAATAGATATGAATGCATTTAGATTGATAGTTTTATAGATTTAGGTGAGTAAAATATGTGCAATAAAAATTATGAACTTTGCCTCAGGCTAGTGGAATTGCAGGAGAGAAGAGGGATTATTAGCTTTCTTAAATACACCTCTTTATTGTAGGACTTGTTAGAACAAGTCTATAACTATTTTTACTTCCAATAAAATACATTTAAATTTTTTATAACATCTTTCATAGTCTCACTCACAATTACAGTTCCCCAATTATCTCTTTCTTATAAAAACCTCAGGTCTCTCGAATGTGCCTTCACCTGCCTTGAGAAATGAGGAACACAGTCCTAAAGTAGAGAAGGAGTGGTCCTCATATGACTGTCCTCAGCTTAGCAGAGAGGGCAGTGTTCCCGGTCAGGAGAAGGCCCACGGAAGATCAAGTACCAGGCCAACAATCATCTCAGATGGGTTCCAATTGGAGAGAGAGCCAGATGAAGAATTAAGCTATGAGGTTGCAGGCACATGAGAAAGAGACATTTTTAGATCCTTCTGTTTTGATATATTTCCGGCTGACCCCGGGAGACCATCTGTACTTTCTCTTCAGGGAAAATGCCCAAGAATTCTAGTCTCTACATTTTCACTTCATTTCTTCTCTGTCTTAAACACAAACCAAATTTGTTATCAGGTAGTTGACTTAAACTCATGGTCGCCCATGTAATGCAAAGTAATACTGTCTCCTGAGTTTTTCTCTGCTGTGACCTGTGTAGAAGCAGCTGGCCAAGACTCTCTTTCATGGTGTTTGCAAAGCAAACCTTCTGAATGCTGTGACCCTTTCATATACTTCATGCTGTGGTGACCCCCAATCATAAAATTATTTTCTTTTTTTTTGTTGTTTTTTTTTGAGGGGGGGGCAATCACTGTCCTCAGGTGGTAGGAGTAGGAGGCCCAGCCTTTCCTCCGGGGAGCTGGAATCGAACCTCCATCCCAGTGGGCTGCAGTCCCGCGCACAACCACTACACCACTGGGGCTCAGCCCATAAAATTATTTTCATTGCTACTTCATAGCTGTAATTTTGCTACTGCTATGCATCGGATGACCCCTGTGAAAGGAGAGTTTGATCTCCAAAGGGGTTGTGACCCACAGGTTGAGAACCACTGTTCTAGAAAGAGTCATGTCATCAACATTTTGTTTCAAAACCACACGCTTCACCCCTGTGCCACTCAGGGGTTCTCTGGGGGACTGGCATCTCTAGCCGGCTGAATGGGTCCAAGAGAGGTATTGTAATGAAGGGTAAATTAAGTGGACAACAGATAAGATATTCAAGTGCTCCCCTCTCCCAGGGTGACCGGAACCAGAGCAAATGGTGAATATATTCTCACACAAGCTTATATAATCTCAGGCATGCAAGCCACCATCATATATGTATGTATCGGCATAGAGGTATTCTATTAGACACATGTGCAGAACAGAAAGGGGACTATTGTTGTTGCTTTTATCTTTCAGGTTCCAAGACTATAAACTTTCTTTTTTTTAATAAATCATTTTACTGGGGACTCTTACAGCTCTTGTAACAACCCATACATCTATTGTATCTAGCGCATTTGCACATATAATGCCATTATCATTTTCAGAACATTTTCTTTCTACTTGAGTCCTTGTTATTAGCTCCTGTTTTTCCCTACCCCTTAATAAGTTTAAAGTTATTATTTCTTTCATATCTTACACCATCCCCTGTCTTCCTTCTCACACGTTTCTGTTGTTCATCCCGCTCATGTATGTGTGTGTGAAATGTTGATCATTGAGATTGGGTCCCCCATTCTCCCCCATCTCCCTCCACCTTCACACACCCCTCCCCCATGAAGATAGGCCTCATGGTACTCTCAGTATTGGTCCTGAGGAGTTTGTCTGTCCTGGATTCTGTATGTTGAGAGTTCTTATCTTACCAGTATACGTGCTCCGGTCTAGCCAGATTCGTAAGTAGAACTGGCATCATGATAGTGGGGGGGAGGAAGCATTAAAGAACTAGAGGAATCCTGTGTGTTCTATTGATGCTATACTGCATACTGACCGACTCATCCCTTCCTTATGACTCTTCTATGAGGGGATGTGCGATTGTCTATAGATGGGCCTGCAGAGGTGCCAAGCCCTGCCCTTGGAGACTGAAGTATTTCCGCGATTCTTCCGCTTTCCTCTTTTACCCTTCATTTCAGTTGGCTGGCATTTGCTTCCCTGGGTTGGGTCTGACCGTTGCCAAAGTGCCTGGACCTTGCGCTAGCAATGTATGCACTTGGTGGCTTTTTCCCTGTGCCTCTTGTGCTTTTTAAGCTTACCTCAGCAGATTCATGTTGTACTTGCCCTTTTGTGCTTGCCTTAATTTGCTTAGCATAATTTCCTCCAACTCTTACCATGAGTTGAGGTGCTTCATGCGTTCGTCACTGCTTTTTACGGATGCAAGGTACTCCATTGTATGTTCATACCAGAGTTTTTAATCCACTCATCCATTCATGGAGATTTAGGTGTCTCCAACTCTTTGCGATTATGAACTGAGCCATGATGAACATTGAAGCACAGGTGCCTGGCCATGGCCTGTTTCTTACCTTTTCTGGGTATTTGCCTTATTACTAAGATCTGTAACACTCTGCTAGCCTATAAAAAGAAAAAAAGAAACAGCCCATTGAGGAGGTGGGCAAAGGATCTGAACAGAAGTTTCACACGAGCAGAAATCTGAATGGCCAATAAACATAAGAGAAAATGTTCCTCATCCTTAGCAATAAGGGAAATGCAAATTAAAACAACTATGATGGCCAAGTCCCGGTGGCATAGTGGTTGTGTGTGGGACTGCGGCCCACAGAGTTGGTGGTTCAAATCCAGCAGCAGCTCTCCAGGAGCAAGGCTGGGTTTCCTACTCCCACCAGGGCAGTGATGCCCCCCCAAAAAAACAAAAACCAATGATGAGATAGCACCTCACACCCATTTCAAAAGAACAGAAAGCAACTTGTCTTGGAGGGATGTGGTTAAGATAGGACCTCTCACCCATGGCTGGTGGTCCTGTAGATCCATGTGTGCAGCCATTATGAAAATTGATGCCTAAAACAAATGGAAATCGAGCTACCACGAGATCCAGCAACCCCCTACTGGGCATATACCCAGAAAAGGTAAGATACAGGCCATGGCCAGACACCTGCACCAACAGTCAGGTGGTTCCCACACCAGAGACAGATGGTTTGGCAGGGTCTTCCCCCTACTCAATACTCAGACTCAAACCCTTTGAAGTAGGTGGGATTATAATGTACAGTTTATAAATAATCTGCATCCCAGAGAGTAGAAGTAACTTTCCCAGGCTTTTCAGTGGTGGAGGTAGGAGGTCAGACTCAGTAGTCTCACTCCTGACAGGCAGAAGTAAAGCAGGATTCACAGCAGCTTCCCCACTTGAGAAATTGTGGGTTTGTTTTTGGTAAGAGCAAGCCTCGGCCTGAGCCCCGGTGGCGTAGCGGTTGTGCGCGGGACTGCGGCCCACTGGGACGGAGGTTCAATTCCAGCAGTGGGGCTGGGCCTCCTACTCCCACCACTGGAGAGCAGTGATGCCAAAAAAAAAAAAAAAGAACAAGCCTCAGATAAGAAACCAAGTGCATATTGATTTCATTCTTAATGCTAGTCATCCAACTGCCATCGGATCAGTGTTAACTCATAGCTACCCTATCGACAGGGCAGACGACTCTGAAATCCTGAGTCTGTGACTCTTCATGGGGGCGGGAAGCTGCATGTCTCTCCTGAGGAGCAACTGGGTGGTTTCCAACTGCTGACTGTGTGGGTCACATGGCCATGTATGTATATGTGTACATGCATATATCTACACATATATGTGTACAACGCATATGCATATTATAAAGTGTTGTTAATGAGTAGCTTCCCTTGAGGAGATTATGGTATGTGCCATCAGGAGGCATTTTTTCCCCTTTTTAATTTTGTGGTCCTCTATTGCTCCACTAGGAGCCCCTGTGATGTAGTGGCTCCTGCGAGGCCAGCCATTCAAAACCACCAGCTTTTCCATGGGATAAAGGTGGGACTTTATGCTTCCCAAAGAGTAGTAGTCCAGGAAACCACAGGGTTGAGCCACCCTGCCCTGTCGGGATGCTGAGTCAGCATTGGTCTCCCTGCAGCTGTGGCTCTTATCCGCTCTATCCCACCCCCAGAGGGCAGAATCACCATCGAGGCCTGCACTGTGCAATTTAGGAGCTCTCTCAGTATTGGAATTAACTTCCTCTCCTTGAACATAGAACCAGAAATGTTTGAAGAATTAATCTATCTATTTCCAAATGCGCAACCACAGAACTATACCAATCAGAAATTGCTAATCTGAAATATCATACAGTATGCATTTTTTCATCCTCCTACTCTTTTTTTTTTTTTTTGGCATCACTGCCCCTGGTGGTGGGAGTAGGAGGCCCAGCCTTTACCCTGTGGAGCTGGAATCGAACCTCCATCCCAGTGGGCCGCAGTCCCGCGAACAACCACTACGCCACCGGGGCTCAGCCTGTGTTGTGAGCTTTGTCTCTTGCCTATACCCATGTCCATGTTCCTGTCTAGTCCAGATTGGGAGGCAGCACTGAGGTGTGATAGCGGTGTGAGGAGGCCTCCAGGGATCAGAGATAAATTGTGTGTCCCATTAGTGCTCTACTGCACCCTGACTGATTCACCCTCTCCCTGTGACCCACCTGTGAGGGGATGCTCCATTGTCCCTAGATGGGCTTTGAGTCTCTACTCCAACCCTCCTTCCATTCTCATCAATGAATTTTTGTTTGTTTGCTTACTGTTTGTTGTGAATCTTCTGATGCCCATTGCCTGGTCTCGACGATGCCCCAAGATTGCACTGGCTGGAGTGCTTTTCCATGTGGGCTTGTTGCTTCACTGTTGGATGGCCGCTCGTGAAACTTCAAGTGTCCGAAACCCCAGAAAGTACATCTTTTAATAGTCAGGCACCATCCTCTGTCTTCACCATATCTGCTTATGCACCCATTTTGTCTTCAGCGATTGTGTAGAGGTGGGGTGGAAGTGGGGGTGAGCATCTTCACAGAATGCCAATTTGTTAGAACAGAGTATTCTTGTATTGAAGGAAGGTGTGAGCTGAGGCCCAGGGCCAGTCTGCAGCCTCAGTGTATTGCCTTATAAACATACTTACGTAGACTAGTGCCACTATTGTTATGGATTAATGTATTTGCATAAGTGCATACCTCTATTAATCTCCTTATCTATGCCTTTGCTTCCTAGAGCTTACCTCGGTTTCCTTTTGCCTCCTCCTGCCCGCCCATCCCTTTCCCCCTTCTTCCACCTCTTAGTGCTTCCTCTCCTCTAGCTTGGTGTGTCTCTAATACTCACAGGATCTTTACCCTCTCCCAGATGCTGGTTCTGCTTCCCTAGTTGTTCCCTTGTCCATGATGCCATCCACACACTACACTCTTCTCCCTCCTTCTTCTTCCCCCTCTACCCTCTGGGGTCATTGGCCTCATTGCTTTCTCCCAGAGCTTCCCTCCAATGTCCATCCCTGTCCTCGTGTGAACAATAAGAAAACCTACTGTTGTAGAAAGAAACAGGAAGAGAAAAAGATGAGAGAAAAGAAAAAAGTCCTAGATAGGTCCAGGTCTGTTTGCTGGTCCACATGAGACCCTCCCTCTGGTCCTGAGGGAGATCTGGGACCTGACCTCCTAGCCAGAAGTTCATTCTTGGGGCTCCTCAGGGGCTCTGAGGCTCAACTTTACTTAGATTGCTGATCTGTTATGCTCCGTTCCCACCCTGTCTCCCCATCATGTGCCCACACACAATTCTTATATTTGAGCCCATAGTTGCAGCCACTGTGTTAATTTATTTTATTGAAGGTCCTTCTGTCTTTCACTGATCCTCTCCTTTACCAAGCATGATGCTCTTTTCCAGGAACTGCTCTCTCTTGAGAGCATGTCCAAAGTACACGAGACAGAGTCTCGCCATCCTTGCCTCTAAGGAACATTTTGGCTGTACTTCTTTGAAGAGAGATTTGTTTGTTGTTTAGGCAGTCACCGTACCTCCAATATTTTTCCTTGGCTCCATAAATTCCAATGCATTGCTTCATCTTTGGTCTTCTTTATTCAGTGTCCAGTTTTCTTTATTTCTGTAAATCATTTTATTAGGGGCTCATACAACTCTTTTTATAATCCACACATCTATGCATTGTGTCAAACACATTTGTATACTTGTTGCCATCATCATTCTCAAAACATTTGCTTTCTACTTGAGCCCTTGGTATCAGCTCCTCATTTTTCTCCCCCTCTCCCCCTCAGAGTCCAATTTTCACATGAAGGGAGACATCAGATGGTGTAAGATATGACAAAATAGTAATAATTTATAAATTATCAGGGGTTCATGGGGGAGTGAGGGTGGGGGGGGAGGGGGAAATGAGGAGCTGATACCAAGGGCATAAGTAGAAAGCAAATGTTTTAAGAACGATGAGGGCAACAAATGTACAGATATACTTGATATACAATGGATGGATGGATGGATTGTGATAAGAATTGTATGAGCCCCCAATAAAAGGATTTTCTTTTTAATACCAGGGCTTGGGTCAGGTGCACTGTCATCCTCAAAGTAACCCTCTTGCTTCTTAACACTTTAAAGAGACCTGTACAGAACACATATATACTCTGATTTTAAAAATGAAAATATTGCTTCTAAGAAGTTAGTTCACTTAGTCAGTTAGAATATCAAGTCCAGGTACATAGTTTTCATTTTGCCCTCTGCTTCCAATATGAGGGCCATATCGCTTTAGTACCAACTGAGCAGATGACTTTGCCAGGGCCATATATCAATACACAAAATGCCAAGACTCCATCTAGTAGTCCAGGGGCCTTTGGCCAACTTATTTTCAGTTTCAATGCAGTGCTAACAGTCCAGAGACCGTTTCTGAGCTGTGTCAGGATTATAGACATGGCTAAGCACTTCCCGTACTTTAGACCAATGCCCAGGAAGGGGGATGGGCTTGCCCTCTGGGTTGTTGTTTTTACTAGATCATCTTACAGTCTTTTCCCATTTTGATATTAGACCTCCGTTGTTTTAGTTTCCGAACAGTTGTCTGATATAAGCCAGCATTGTGGGCCATTTGATTCTGAGTTTCTTCAGTGAATTAATATCAGTAAAATTTCCTTTTCCTTAAAAAGCAAAGTCTGTGTGAAAGCACGAGTGTGATCGACTCCAGTGGCAGGGACACACTTGCCAGCCCTCTCACAGCCCTAGTCAAGAGTGAAGAGCTGACCAAATGAAGCCAGGGCCTTCCTCTTTTCCCTCCCGCCATTGTCTGCACCCTAAGAGCGGCACTCTACCAGGGGAAGAGCAGAGATCAGTCAGAATAGAGGAGGAGGAGGGATCGCAGAGAGGTGGGAACCACAGCAAAAAGGTACACTTCCCTACCTATGCGCTTGTTTACATCACTGGCATTTTATAACATTTCCTGTACTTTTCTGTAAGCTGATGCTGCCCTAATTATAGATTTTTCAAGAGAACACTTCATTGTACCCCAAATTATATAGTGCTTTAAAAAGGTACCTTCCTACCAAATACCTTATAAACTTGTAATTACATAAAACAATTCAGGATGTGAAATAGAAACAGCCTGTACTGTTAACAGATGTTGGTATTGTTACGTAATTGAGTACAAGGCTTTCAAAGATCTGTAATATTTTTTCTTGTGTAAAAAAGAAGAAGAAATTACTCATTGTAGGCATAATGTGTCACTGAGACTCCTGATCAAACAGAAAGCACATGTTCTACTTTGTGAGTTCTATTCAGTTCATTGTAAGTGGACTTGATTTTGTGGACAGGAAAGTGCCACTTATTCCAGCAAATTACCTTTGTGTCATATGTACCTACTTGTTAGACAGCTTGCAGGCACCTGGGCCACGCAGAGGCCAGACCCCACTCCCTCCCCCACCTCCTCACCCCCTTAATCATCAGAGCACCTGCATGCGCTTTGCCCTCACTCAGGGACCCAGAGAGTTACCTCCATTGTGGCCAACTTGCTCTTTTGGAAGCACTTCTAAGACTTCTTCCTTTCTACTATCCTTCCCATCAACAGCGATACCCGTGTGTAATAATTAGAAGAGGAGGAAACATTGGGCTATCTTTCTGTGTAGTAGCTTTGCTCTTTTCCAGCATTTGGGGCCTCGCTTTCCAAACTGAGTCAATTCAAATGATGAGGAAAGTTTGCACCCCGCTGGACGGGGACATCAGTTGCTGTGGGCTCTGCCTTCTGGTGAAACAAAACATTACTTGGTCCCAGGCCACCCTCGTGATCACTGGAATCTTTGAGCCCATTGTTGTGGCTCTTGTGTCAGTCCGTCTCATGGAGATTTCTCTGCCTTTTTGCTGACCAAACACGATGATGTCCTTTTCTAGCTATTGGTTTCACCAGTGTGAACAAAACAAAAGATGACGTCTTACCATCTCTTAGTGATTTGCTTGTGCCTTTGGTCTACACTGTATTCAGTAACTTATGTTAATATAATTCAAAAGCATTGGTTTTTTTGTTTGTTTGTTTGTTTTGGGGGGGCATCACTGCTCTCTGGTAGGTGGGAGTAGGAGGCCCAGCCCCACTGCTGGAATTGAACCTCCGTCCCAGTGGGCCGCAGTCCCGCGCACAACCACTACGCCACCGGGGCTCAGCCCAAAAGCATTTGTTTTTTGTTGACCAGCTTTTGCAGGCACGTGTGAAGCTTGAGTCAAGCACACGTGTATTCATTCAGGTGACGGCTTTGCTTTTTTAAACCTTCGAAGAGGTCTTTGGTTACAGATTTGTCCAATGCAGCCCATCATTTGATTTCTGGATTGCTCTGTCCATGGACAGCCTTACTGAGTACTGGGCTTCATGTTTCATTTTCCATTCTATTTTGACCCTCTTGTAAAAAGGAAAAGTTACTTAAAGTATACATTTTAAAAGATATTTTATTTTGCTTTAAGTGAATGTTTACATAGCAATTTTGTTCATACACTGATAGTTCAGTGACATTGGTCAGCACTCTTCTTACTCTTTCCTTCGGTTTCCTATTCCCCTTTATCTGGTTTCTTTGCCCATCCCTGTCATCCTCATTTTTGTTTTGGGACATATGTTGCTCTTTTAAGAAGAACATTCTTCATAAGTATTGTTTGATTTATAGCCTTGTCTACTCTTTGGCAGAAAGTTGGCCTTTGGGATTGTCTTCAGTTTCAAGTTGGAAGATTTTTTTCAGGAAGTAGTTTCACAGTAGTTCCTTTAGTCTCTTTCCTTTTTTTTTTTGGTTGGGGTGGTGGTGGTGGTTTGCAGGGCAGAGGAGGGCAATGGTAGTGGGCACCATCTAGTTCTTCTAGTCTCAGGGTAGAAGTGTCTGGTTCATGTGGGCCCATATGTCTTTTGGACTAATTTATATCTTTGAGTTTTTCTTTTTCTTCATTCTTTTTCTTCATTCACCTGTGGTCCAGGCAGAAAGTGACCAATAATTATGTCTTAGATGGTCACTTGTAAGCCTTGGAAACTGCTCACCAGAATAGGATGTAGAATGGTATTTAGCCTGTTGACCTTGATGTTCTCCCAAAGGTTGCTTTCTTAGGAATCAGAACTGGAAGGATCCTTATGTTTCTGTTTGAAAGAGAACAAATTAGGGTAGATGTTTCTACTATTGACAGAGAAATCCATATCTTCTTCTCTAAGGGAAGTCATACTGTTAGAAAAAGCTGAAAATATATACACACTTACTCATTCCTTCCAAGTATTTTTGCTTTTGTTTTTCATTTCCCTTAACACATTAAAGACTGGGTAGTGTAAAATCAAGAAGTTAAGAATCAAGCAGCCACACCAATGTCAAAGGGTGGGAAGTAGTTGAGATCCAAAACCCATCTGCAAGTGAACACATTAGAGACCAGCTAACCTCGGGATTTGTCCACAACGGCATCTGGTTTACTCTAAGGAAAGCTTCCTTTGTGAAGTCAGGGTTTTGAAGACCGTGCCATTGAACTGGGCTGCATGGAGCTTTTACTCTTCATTGGTTTTCCTTCTCTCTATTTTTTGTGCTGCTCTCAGACACTGCCCCCATTAAGATCCCTGTTCACTGCTCGTGGGGGGCATGGTTCCAGCACAAGGTCTAGGTCAAAGAACCAAGTCGACACAGAAAAGAAAACCTCGAGTCGAGATTGATTCATACATGGAAGTCGGGTGCTGAAAGTGACGCATTATGTCCCTGCAACATATTGACACGATCAATTATATGTTATTAAACAGCTCAGCTAACGGAATGATTTACTTTGTGTTTAACTGCCGTTTTCAATTAAAGGGGGCTAATGCTGAGGAACTGGGACACAATATCAGAAACCATATATTTTCTCCTGTTAACACCAGCACCGCTGACACGCACGTGATGGCAGTGTTGGCGTTTTGCTGCGGGCAGTAAGGCTCTAGTTAAAACGGTCTAAACAAGTGATTCATGGTTGGGAGGGGCCTCACTCTGCTTCGCAGCCCCTTCTGCAGCGCCTTTCCCTTGGCGTCTACGAGCTGCCCGCTCCGAGGTGTGGGTGCAGGGCAGCCGCACCGTGCAGTTTGCTGCTATGTGTTTCCATTTCGAGGGCTCTTGATGTGTCTCCATATCTTTCAAAGTATCATTTAGTCTAATAACCAAAACCTGAAGGCGTTGGATTTGAGTGTGCAGTACAGCTGTCGTCCGGTGTTCAGCAGAAAGACGCGTAGAAAGGCGCATCTGTAGGGCGAAAGGCACACACTGTTGCCCCCGCCAAAGCATCCCCGGTCTTTCTCCCCGGGGTTCTTGGGCGATAAGGTGAACAAGTCCCTCTAGGTTCTTGGGCGCATCTTAAATCTCTCTGTGTAAGTTGCTGCCATTTTCAATTCTCCTGGGGCTAAGCTGTGCACACAGTTCTCAAATGTGCATTTACGGTAGATGGATGGATATATTAACTGTTACCCTCAAGTGGAGAATTTGAACTACTAATTGACCCACTGCATTTGTTCTCTGTGTAAAAGTCTGTTATAACAGTGCTAATTACTAAACAGCTGAATTTGTGAGAAAGTGTACGGCAGTAATTTGCACCTTACTATTGCCTTGCTATTAAAAAAAGAAAAAGTGATCACATGCATGGGTGCATGTCCTTCCAAAGATCACCGTTATCCTGGGTCCCTTGGAGTCTGTGCAGAGAACCGAGTGTCGGTCCTGAGTGGGTGTCGGTACTGGACGTCTGGTCGCTATGCCTGAGCTTCTGAGGCCATCGCTTTGCTCCTTGCCTAATAAGGGCTGTTGAAGGGGGAATAGGACAGTCAAAAAGAGAACCAGGCTTTGCGATTAAAGAGCGAAGGCTTTAGATTACTCTGTGTGTTTATTCATTTATTTATTTGGTAGAGAAAAATCTCTTTGTCCTACGACCATCCTATCAGTGTGGATTTTGGTGATACTGCTACAATTGTTTCTCTTGAGATGAAAGTGGTTCTAACAGACCCTATTCTGTTCTGTTATCTTTAGTCATAATAAATGCTTAATAATCTTATTAAATGCTTAATTTTTAAAACAAAGCCTCCTGCCTCAATAGCGTTTTTAACGGCTCTTGACAACACCCCCGCTCCATCCCCTCTTCCCCCTTCCTCCCTTTCGTTTTTTCTAAAAGAACAACTTCAAGTCTTGGCAAGGACCTTCTTTCTACCCTGCTTGGTTGGGTCGGAAACATCTGCTTTAGGTAGTTTACAAGTGTTTCTTATTAACCCAGGAGTCAAAAACGCAGGGACCAGTTGAAACTACAGAGTCCATGTTTGTCAGAATGTGTACTTAGATTAATATGTAGAGGTGCTTGGATTGCTGGCAACAAGGAACTTTGCAGAGAAATGTGGTTTTTGCACAAGGACTGAAAAGCCATTTTCCTGACCCTCATCAAGAGTTTTTCTGAACTTCAAGCAATAGGGCTCCTGGCAGAAAGCAAAGGTTTCAAAGGAGCTTTGCCTCCATATGGTTTTGCCCGATAATCCTTTATCCCCATCTTCAGCTATCATTCCTTTGCTTTCTTGCCCGTGGCTACATTTCTATCTCTGCATCAATTAGCACAGTGATTTATACAACAAGCAAGCAGTTTAGAGGTAATGGTACACAATTAACATCTCATTCCACCATAAAGGGTATGCTAAATACCCCAGTCATTGCTTTCTCTGCCTGGAATTTTGAAATAAGTGTTGGTCCTCATTCACATGCTATCTGATGTGAAGTGGGCCTGCTTTGTCCCGCACTACACCATTAATCTAATTATAGATAGCTGCAAATGAAGTGCTGTCTGAGCTGAGAGATTGAAGAAAGTAGTCTTTTGTCATTTCGCATGACTCTGAAGCAAGATCCCACTTTCCCGGGCGATACCGCGAAATGGAAATCGCAATAATATTGCTGCCTGTTGCATCTTTTCTAATTACAACAGCATTGTAAACACAACTGGGCTCCGAGATAAATAGAGCTGTAGATATGCTGTCATGTGGGTTGCAGGCGAAAATCCTCCGAGTGCTGTTGGATTCAATGATGCATCCTGATTGACAGCTACCTTGAGACCGCGCTGATGGAGTTGTCACGGCATTATGCTAACAGGCTGCTCGGGGGCTGCAGCTGTACGGCGCTGGGCGCCCAGCTCGGCTCCTCCACTGCGGTCTGCTGGCCGCCCGGCGATCCGTAACCGCTCCGAGAGGACTTCTGCAGGCTTCCCCTCCACATTCCTCGGCACTGCTTTGAGGAAATTGTTTTTGTTGCTGCTGTCTCCCCCGTGGGGAAAGACCTTCAAGGGAGCCGAATGTCGTTTGCCCCGCTTTCTGACTCTTGTTTTTCTCCAGGGCCAGTTCTGTGTCCCACAAGGAATATGGGAAAGTACAGCGCTACTGCTTCTTAAGCGGTCCCAGTTCTAGTTTCTTTCTTTCTCTCCCTTCTTGGGGAAAGTGACCAGATTTCAAGCGAGACACCATTGAGCGGGGTTGGGGGTGGGGGGCTGTTCTTGATTAAAAAAAAGAAAAATTGGTCTATGTGGAGCAACAAAAATGTTCATAGAACCGCAAAAATAGTACTGCGATGTATTTATTTTAATTTTAAAACGCCACGGGATGTTGTTAAGTTGTTAAAAAGCGGCATGTCTGGTCACTTTAATTGGGACAAACAAGGAATTTTTTCTTCTTCAAGATGTGTCCTTTATGAGACTTGTCCTTTTTGTCACTTGGAAAAACTTGTTTGACTTTTCTCAACCCTTTGGGACAATTGAGGGTTGACTTTCACTGCTACACAGTGGAAACGAAATGTAACCTTTGAGACCCAAAGGCCAAAAGGTATGTCATATTGTGAATAAGAAGAGACCTTTCCCTTGGAAGATAAGCCTCCCGCCTTCCACCCTGCGGGTTGGGAGTTACAGTGAACTACAGTCTAAGGTCCCCTTCTGTACCTGGGTCAGGTGTGGACAAAGAAAGGCGACAGTTGGCATTGGAAAACTGTTAGCAGCTGAGGCCTCACAAGCCCTGGGTGTTGGAAGAGGCAGAAATGGCCCGAGGCTCAAAATCAAACCTGTGAAAGCCCTCCCCGTGTGAGCAGCCCACGGACCTCTACCCTGCCTATACCTGCTCGCACTTGAGTTTGCTCTGGCCAGGGGACCCAGAGGCCTTAGAGAAGGCACATGGAGAGATTCACGTCGTAAACAAACAGAAGAACAAGCAGGGCATCTTGTTGACCTCCATGTGCAGTGTAGGACCCTCTGCAGACGCAGACGCAGACTGGATGTACTTCCTCCCAAGTGCTCTTTCCTTTCCCTGGAGTGCCAGCTTCCTGGGTGTAGCACCCAGGTGGGCCTGCCTGCTGACAGGTGTGTTGGTGTTAAGTAAGCCCAATGAAAATGCATCCATGCTCTTCCCCTCCTCCTCCCCAACAGCAGCTGCAATCTTTTCTCTTTTATCAGTTTCCATGTGTCAGTTTAAAAGGAAAACAAACAATTCCATTGTGTTCCATCTTGTTGACCTTGTTGGGGTTTCCTTCCTTACTCTTTCATGTCTGATATGATTCCGTCTTTTTTGTTTTGTTTTTTTAGGAGGGATTTTCTTATTAGACATGGTTTAATATTACAGGACCATACAATTAATCTGCTAGCAGACCCGGGTTGGGGGTCATTTGACCATCATTAGGTCGTTAGATATGGCCTCGCCCCTCTTGGTACAGTCATGTCTCATTTAAGGAACCTTGGCTAGGCCAAGCCCAGGCAGCACCTGTTTGTTTTTCTAACTTCGCTCAGGAGGAGATGCTTTGTATTGACTTGATTTTGGTGTGGGGAACACCTCCTTGAAGCCGACCTGCAGGGCGAAATGATAGCTACCGATAAAACCGGAGCTAATCAACCTCTGGTCCATGGCTGCCCAGCACCTCCAGCAAGCATCACCTGGCCAAGCAGCTGTTTCTCCAGACCTTGTGAGGATGAGAGCCACCAGATTTCTTCTCAGCTACGCCTCCCATTCTCATCCACCGTGCAGTTCCATTTGCTTCCAGACAACCACGGCCACTCCACATTGAAACTGCATTCTTTCTAACTCATATTTCTAACAAGCACTTCTTGGGGAAGTATTCAGAACCCAGTTGGAAAACTGAAATTATGCGAGGAATATTTAAATGTGTATCATAAAACCAAATGGTAGGAACCCTTCCCTGAAAACATTGGGTGCTCTCTCTGAGCTCTTTAAGGATTCAGTGGAACCCCTACAGAGCAAGTATGGACAGAAAGCTTTGTGTGCATTCTTAAAGTACCTCTTTTCTGGGGCATCAAAAAGCTTTTTCGGCTCTCACTAGGCAGTTCATTCTCTTGGGCCCATAGGTCACACTTTACTTAGAGACTGGCCTGGCCAACACCCCTGTGTAATAGGGCACTGGGGAGCCCAGAGACTCTGTGTGTGTGTGTGTGTGTGTGTGTGTGAGGGGTGGTGGGGGGGACTCGCTGATGTGTCCGGACAACATCAAAGGTAATCTTAAAAAGAACCTCTCTCTGCCTCCTCTTTCTCTATTCAGAAAGGTCATTTCTAAGCCAACTATTTCCAACCGGGCCCTTCCTGAGGAGTTTACTCTGTTGTTGTTATTTTTTACTGTCGACTACAATAAGTCGCTTATCCCCCAAACAGATTTAAGAACAATAAACAAATACAAAAGGAAAAGGGACATCTCATCAATAACAAAGACTGCAGCTAAAGACATTGCCGGGGTGTTATTTTCTTTCTTTTTTTCTTTTCTTTTCTTTTTTTTGAGTGTGTGTAGTTTTTTACATCTCCTTCCAAGCAAAGCAGGAGTCCAGCAGAGAAAGGAATCCAAAGATACAAAAATTATAAAAATAGTAAAGGGGTAGGATTTTAGTCAGGCGCTGTCATTGCTGGGGAGACACGGAGCGAGGGACAATTTCATCATTTCCTCCTGTTGCCTGCCTGTGCTTGGCTGCAATGACACCCATTCTCTGAGCACATCCGTCTGGTTGAAATGTACCTCCCGAATGCAGGCTTTACAGTTGACTTGGGACAAAAAAAAAATACATAAGTAAATAAACCAACAAGAAAAAAATAGACCTGACCACTTCATGGAAAATGAAACACTTCTGCTAATCAATCCATTGCGGGGGGGTGGAGGGGTGGGGGGTGGGAGTGGGGTGGCAGGGAGGCACGTCCTCGGGTGAAGTCAGCCAGAGAGGAACTTTTCCTCGACTAAACTGTCTCTACTTATACTGTGGGTTTTCTTTTCTCCTCGAGAGACGGAGCCCAGATAGGAAGACTGCAATTGGGTATAATTATATTCAAGCGTCTCCCCACACTTCCCCCTCCCGCTGCCCCTAGATTTAATGAAGGACTTGGAGGTACAATCCATCTTGGCTAAGTCGTTCCTCTGCCCGCGATGTTTATTAGACTGACAGCAGAATGCATTCTCCTCGCCCTCTCCCCATGCCACTTATGACGCAGATGAACTTTAATAGGAGCAAAAAGCTTTTTATTTGCACAGTAATTTCACGTAAGGATCATATCCTTCAGAAACTGCCAGACACTTGTACGTCTTGATTGCAAAACACACTCTCAGGAGTAAAGGAACACGCAAAAGATGTTATTATTCAGCCTGTCACAACGGCATCGCCACTCTGCTTGGAACTAGGGCTCTCAGAGCTTGTCGGCGCCCACCCCCTTGCCTTTGAAAACGCTCACTTAAAGATTTCCCCCTCTTTGTACTGATGGGAAAAGAAAGGAGTGTGTTTTTGCCTCCCTGCCATCATGATGCCCACAGGAGGCTTTGAGTTGTTGTTTTGTTGGTTGTTGTTTTTTTTTTTTTTCAAACGAAACAAACTGAAGCGGCCTCTCTCTCTCCATGTCTGTCTTACCCAAGATAAATGCCCTCTGGGCAGAAATCCCAAAATCTCTAAGTGATAACTCAAGAGTGCTAACTTCCTCAAGCTAGTTTATCTTGTTTCTATTTGGATGAGTCAATTGAATTGTGCTTCATCTATTGTTGTTTTAAGATCCAGGATTTTCCTGACTGCGCAAGAATCCCCTTAAAAATGTCCCATTTGACCCAAACTGTCTTAAAGTGCTCCTCATTGGGAACCACAGACAAAAAGATATCATGAAAACTCTATTGTTTTTACTTATCTTTTAAAAATTCTGGATCCTTTTTATCTCTTGATGCAAATTATATGTTATCACTTTCCTCTACCTTCAAAGAAATAGATAAAACATGTTAGTTCCCATGGAGAGAGGGTGGGAATTGAATTTTAAATATGGCTAGACCCAAAATGAATACCGAAACCCCTTTGTCCTAAGTTATTGATCAATAATAGTATAGTATCGATAATGGAGCCAGAAAGTTTGAGACAGAAATCTGCTGCCATCTGCTGGTGGATGTTTCTCAATGTCACCCTACTCCCCCAATGCCACTGACCCTGTCCAAAGAATTTGCATGAATTGGTCTAGGTAGCGAAGGGAATTCAAGGGAAATGCCCTCTTAAAATCTCAAGATGCCCTTTCTCGATGGTCCAGCATGATGTCTAATGGTCACTGTTTAGTTACTAGAGAAAGCCTTGCCTCCCGAGGTTTCCAAAATGATTGGCTCATGAGTGATGCCTGTGGCATCGCCGATTGTTTGTTTCTCTGATTGTTTGGTGTGGAAGGCTAAGGGGAGCAAAAACGGTTGAAAAAAAGAAAAAGGCATTGTTGATGTCAACAATGCCATTATAATTTATATTTAAAAGGAAAAAAATAAGCCTGAATTTACTTTCAAGGAAAAGTTCATTATTTGAATTCTCATACTTTTTTCCCTCCCCCCGCCCCTTCAGTATAAAATGAATATCCTGAGCAAGCTCGCTGCAGAACTGAGCGAATTTATGCTGGAGAAGGTGGCTCAGGACACCAGCAGCATCCTGCGATCCCCGATGCCTGGCGTGGTGGTGGCCGTTGCTGTGCAGCCAGGAGACACGGTAAGGAAGGGAGGAGCCAGCCGGGGCCAGCTGCTCTCAGGCTTCTTTGGGAACCAAGTCAGAGCTCATTCGAAGGAGTGCTTTCTTGAGTCATTCTACCCCCCAGCAAAGAACAAAGGAGATTTACAGATTTGGTGCGTGCTTTGTCTTTTCACATGGACAGTAGGCTAGTAAAAGTGTTTGTCGTGCGCTCCCCCCAAACAGCAACAACAAAACCCATGAATGAGACTCAAGTAAGGTCGGAATCTCTTAGGAAGCATTTAACCTCCCAGGTCGGTTTTTCCTTAAGCACATGGAGAAATAGCCCCAACCATAGAAAGGGAGGACCTTTTTGCCTCCTGTCTGGGGTCAATGTGTGATTGGGAAGGAGAAGACAGGGAAGCAAGCCCCAGGATCTCTGGAGCACCGAGCATGCCCATCTGCAGAATCGCACGTCGAAAATGTTCGTTTTGACTCTGTGCCTCTGAGCAGAAATACCCCTAACCCTCACATGTTTGGTCTCGTGGGACACGTGGGCAGGCTCGCTCAGGGCATGTGACTGACATCTGGGGATGAGCGGCCAAAGCGTAAAGAAGAGAAGCAGCTCCAGGGCTTCTAGAAGCACCGAAATGCGCGCATTTTCATTTACGTGTAAGAAAATAACCACCAAGCACGGTCATCTTTACTGACTGATGGATTGATTCCATTTACATCATAGCGAAGTGACTGGGGCTTGCATTTGTCCCCATAAAGATTATATTAAAACTCCCTTATTTGTCAATACAAATAAGATAGTATCTTAACATTGGGAAAAATGCACATGTCATTGCCATGCCAGTTGCAAAAATGAATCATTAATAAATTGACTCTTTTAAAAGAAGTTGGAAAACTGCTTTCACATTGCTGTACCTGGAATGAGAACGACCAGCTTTTCTAGAAAAACATAAAAGAGGCTAAGTAGCTATGAGGTGTTAGGTTTTTAAACTGTTTTATTGGCATAAAACTCACATACACAATTCGATAGTTCAATCATATTAAAATGAGTAATTTTAAAAAGTAATTTTAAAACATTGCCATTTCAGAAATATAGCACACATTTGGATGTTCTTAAAGAGTTGGGGTAGATGAAACAGAATTCTTTACATGCATGGACACATTGTCCTCATCAAGCATAAGGTCATCACAGGGTGGCCACTCGGCCTTGCCATTAAGAATGCCTGCACTGTGCACCACGTTATCAGAGACATCCCTGAGCCTTGGTACCTGGCAGGACTGGTTAGTAAACATTGTGAAGGGTTTGTTTTGTTTTTCACGCTCCTTCTTAAGCTTTTTCTTGGAAGCCCTGTGATCTGAGCTTGCCATTGCTAATTGTGTGGCTTAGGTAATTACAGAATTACATGTGTGCTTTTTTTTTTTTTTTTTAATAGGGGCTTAAGTTGCTACTTTTTCAACACCTGAGTGTCAAAGCAGGAGCAGCGAGGGCGGGCGGTGGGAGGGGAGCGAGCGAGCAGGAGGTGGCGGCTGATCCCAGGGAGCAATGGGAGGTGTAGACCCCGCTCCTTGTCCTGCTCCTCCCGTGACCTCTGTCCAGGAGCCCTGCTCCATGCGGAGGCACAGAATGGAGAGTCCACCGCCCAGCTGAGGGCAGGCTTCTCGCTTTCCCCAAACCTCATTTTCTCATGTAGCAAAATCATTTAGCTTTCATATTTTTAATTTCCTAGTTCAAAATATTTAGAAAGAAAGGAGCAATGTAACAGTTTCTGTTTCATTGAAATCCCTCAGATAGTGAAAATAACAACCAACAGGTAAATGTGAGTATTCCTGAAGAGTTTAATTTGAGAACTCTAAAATATGTTCCTGTGGAAAAATAAGGCCGGTATTTTATATATTCCTTAACATCCTCGGACCCAAGCTCGACCCCCAGAGGTAACTTGTGTATACACACGCGTGTGGACGTGTTTAGGGCGGGGCGCCTTGTGCAGTGTTTCGAAACCTTGGTGCCAATTAGCAAGCTAGTTTCCTGATCGCCCAGGCTGCCCAGGTTAGGCAGACGCTTTCTTCTGTCCTCTTTCCACCTTCCGGTGCTGCTCGGTCCTTTTGTGCCATTGCGTTTCGATCACATCATGCTCTCTCTTGAGCCTCTCATTTGTGAGAAAATATCCTGCATCACTGAGCTCTAAACCAAATGCAGGGTGGGAAGTTGAGTTCCTGGCTAGCTCTGTTGTGAAATCCTCCCTCCCATAACTGAAACACCAGGCACTCTCCTCGGATCAAAGGTACAACATGGAATTTTGTGACCATTGTAAGAACTACTGCTTGTGCCATTGAGGATGTGTGGTTTTAAATTGTTGTGGCACTGCCAGGTGCGGTGCATTTTCTTCAGTTGTAACAATAGTGGAGCAGGATCCTGCTACATCAGGAGAAATGGAATCCGTCATTTCGGGGTATTTTGAAGACAAACAGTGACCTACAAGTCGCTCTGAGCCCCAAGTATTGTTCGTCTTTGACCTGGTTTCAATGTTTATGCTTTGCTAATAAAGCGATAATGCATGTGCTAGAAGTGCTACAGACACGGTAGATGACAAAGCTATGTGGTGAAGCAAAGGGTTGTTAATCTGTGTTTTTAGAAAACCTCAGGAAAAAAGCAATTTGGGGGAGTTGTTTAGTGGTGGTAAATGTTGTCAGGCCTGCAAACGGACTGTTTTCAAACCCTTGCCCCGCCTAAGTCCAGGACCTATGTTGTATGGTCAATCAGGGTTTTAGCCTTTACCTGCTTTTTCAATGTCTGTCACATACTTTCTAACATAAAACAGGGCAGTAAAATAATTTTTTAGAAAATAGTCTCTTTGCGCATGTGTATTTACTGTGTACGGAGGGGATGCTGGTTAATAAATATAGTGAAATTACTGTAAGCAAACATATTGACAAGAAACAAAGCAGGAATGGGCTGTGAAAGCCAAGAATCACAAATTTAATCCTGCAAGAAGTAGCAGAAGAGGGGGAGGGAGGAAGAGAATGGCAGAGTTCTAGAGACTTGGCAGCTGAGGTATCGTCTGAGAATATTGTGTACAGTGATTGATTTTCATCTCAGCTCAAAAAAGGCCTATCTTTTTTTTATAGTGTTAACACTCTCATAAACTGAAGGCAATTCTCTAATCAAAGTTCACATTCTTATAACAGGTTTTCATTTCTGAAACTCTGTCTTTATGAGTGTTCTTGAGTAAAGCGATATTTTCTTAAAAGAACTAATGGTCGGATGTGTTTTTCCTACACATTAGTGTTTGATTTAGATTCTCGGAGTGGGTTGCACACTTTTCATTTTGACCTTGATGTGAAAAATGTGGTCAATTTGAGCACATTTATTTTGTTAACCTTTTTACATCAGAAACCAAACAAATACAAAAAGACCCACCCCAATGGGGGGTATTGTAGCATTGTATGTCCTTAGGATTGGGTCTAGAGCCTGCAGTGGTCTTGGATTTGCATTGAAAGTATTCATCGAAAATAAATGAGGTTCCCCTCACTGCCCCCCCCCCCAACAGGGAGCCTTTCCACCAACCTTCCTTTCTTTCTCAGCCCTGAGCTTGTGATACCAGGTACCTTTCACCTATCATTTGCCAGTTCTGTTCCGGCCAGGCAGATGCCGAGGTATTTCCGTGGGATCAGGTTGAGGAAGAAAAGCCATGTAAAGGAAGAAAAGGTTGAGGAAGAAAAGCCATGTAAAGGCACGGAACTTTAGCAGAGGCATAATTAGGTATTTGGGATTACTGCTGTTGCCAACAGTCTTGAACAGGGGGAAAACAAACAACAGTGCACTGAAAAGTACAGGAGTGGAAACATTGCATTTGAAATCATCAGATTTCACCCTGGCCCAGGTGCTCCTCGAGGGAGGGCCAGGGCCCCCAAACAAATGTACGGCCACAGACCCAAGAGCCCATTGTCCAATGTGACCGTCATGTACACGCGCGTGCGCACAAACACACACGCGTGCGTGCACACACACACACACACACACACACAGACACCCTTTGTCTACAAAGCCTCACCTCACAGCTAATCGTGAAGAAATCACAAAGAAACTTGGTGAGAGACCTATATTTATCACGTTTTGACAAAGCAGTGCTAAATGTGATTTGCAGACTTCTGGGCTTGGGCTCTGGTTGTTCTGGATGGGAAGAGTGGCGGGCAGGGGCGCGGTTCTCCTGGCCAACTTGCGGCCTCACCATTTTAGGCACCGCATCATACCTGGCGCGGGAACTTGCCTGGCTGTTTGATAGATTTTCCCCATTCCTGGATTCCTTGATTTCCCATCCTAAAATAATGGCAATAATTAAACTTACATCTTTTATAGCAGTGGTTATTCAGGCAGTTCATTTGACAAAATGCCAGTTTTTCTATCCAGGCCGCAAGACGGTATTGCGAAATGAGTGCCGATAGCTCCATTCCTTTGTTTCCCACTTTCAAACTAGGAAATACACAAATGTATGGGAAGCCGGGACACCGTGTGGCCAGCTCCTCCCTCATCTCTATTCAACTTGATCTTGTTTGCTTTGGATTTTATTTAATCAAACGTCATGCAGCTGGCGAAACTTGCCCAGCAGGCCTCTCCTCTACCTAGTTCCTGGTTTGCCTTCTACAGTGGTGACCACTGCCCCTGAATCCAAATCTCACATTTCTAAGTTTTCCTAGAGAGCGTGTGTTTTATTTTTTACTTTAAAAGCCTTTTATTGTTTGCACAGCAAATTGCTTTCTCACTCAACAGTTCATACACAAATGGTTCACTCTGACACCCCAGTGGAGACCGCTCCCTCCATTTCCACTCCGGCCTTCCTGTTTCCATCCAAGCTCCTTCCCTCCCCTCTTTGTCTTCCCAGGCAAATGTTGTCCGTGTGGCCTCGTGTGGTTGATGTTCTGAGGAGCACATTCCTGCTGGCTGCTAATGTTTATTTTATAAACTCAAATCTCACTGAGGCCCGGTCAGCGCTGACTCAGAGGACTCCTGGGAGAGGGTGGGGCAGCCCCTGTGAGTGTCTGAGATGTCACTCTGAAGAGGACTAGAAAGCCCACTCAGTCTCCTGCAGAGCAGGCGAGTGGTTTCAAACTGCTGGCCTTGGGGTTAGCAGCCCAATTCATAACTACTTGTGTATTTTATATGCACATCTAATATTTGACTGAAAGGTGGCCTCTAGGGATGACTTCAGTTCCAGGTTAAATGGGTGTCTTCAGGAAATAGTTTCAGAGAGACCTCCAGACACTATCATTCCAGTAAATCTGTTTACAAAAAAAAATTTTTTTTTAATGAATTTAAGTTTTGTTCTGCATTTTTCTCAGCTGGGGCAGTCTGTTGTGTCCCTGGTTAGAGGGACTGGTAGTGGGATCCACGTACTGTTAGGTTCTGCCTGTGGAAAATACTTACGTCCTTGGCTCTGCACGAGGAAGAATTCACTCCGAAGCCTGGTCTGTGATCCAAGTGGTTTTTATAAGAGAGAGAAGCCTCAGACTCTGCAGTCACCAAACACTGGCACCTGCCCAGACCGCACCCCCACACGTGGGCCCTGCCCGGAGTACAGCACAGCAGCCTGGGGGAGGGGTGGTGGTCTCCAGGTTCCGGCCTTTTGGGGCCAGCAGCGGGGAGGTGTGGCTGACAGTGCACGTGGACCCCAGGGACTGAGTTAAGCTCAGAGCTCACCTGGCTCTGGCTTGGGCCCACGCCCTGGCTCCTGTGTCTAGCTTACCTCAAAGTGCCAGCTAGTTCTTCTGGCCTCAGAGTAGGAGCTGGCTGTCCGTGCGAGCCCTCAGTTGTTTCCTCAGCGCTCCTCCGCTGCAGATGGAGAGAGAGCGGCACTTGTGCCTTGGATTGCCACTCACCCCGCGGTGTTAATGCTAGCTCATCAATTGTCCTCTGAGCCAAGCCCTGTGCCGCAGTCCCATGAGATGTGTGGGAAAATCTAAGAAGGTTCCATAGCTCTGCCGCGTCTATGTTCTATGATATTTATGGATATACAAGCAGCAAACAATATATTTACATATATATATATATTTGTACGTACAACTATACCGATAGGTGCATTCACAGACCCCCTTATCCACCGTCTCCCATTATAAAGCATGCACAATGACCTCCGTAACCACTTATAAATGTATCTTTACTGTTCTCGTAGATTTGCATGTGTTACCTCCAGCGTTTACCATTGTCCTGTGTCCTTACACTGCTCAGTGACATCATTGGCCTTGGTCACATTGTAGTGTCTTGCCTTCTATTAGGAATCATCTGCCTCCTCGTCAGAATTAGCATCTGCTCGCCGTCTAGTAAGTGACTCTTGTTCCCTTCTGCTCCCCTCCCAGGTCACCACCAACAAAAGTCGTTTTCTGTGTGTAAATCCCTTCTTCACTTGTTTAACGGTGGTGCGCTATCAGGTGTCCTTTGGTTGTTGACTTTGTCACTCGGTGTCGTGTTCTCCAGGTTCAACCACGTTACAGCGTGGATGCGTCGATATTCCTTATTGTTGTGGAGCAGTCAGTCTGGTGGGCGTGTGCACCACAGTTTGTCTCGCCGTCGACCCGCTGGTGACGCTTCATGCTGTAATCTTTTTGCCATTATAGCCGATGTGCAGTGAACATGAGGGCGCTCTGATTTCTCTAAGAGTGCAGTTGCTGGATCATGTGGTATTCCTATTCCTAGTTTTCTGGGGAAGCACCACGCCATCCTCCACAGAGGTTGTGCCACTTTGCGTTTCTATCAGCAGGGCCTTACGAAGTCCACCCTCCCCGCAACCATGCCTGCACTGGCTGTTTTATGTTTTCGGCATCCGCATTATTTTTGCAGCTGTAAGATAGCTCATTGCACTTTTGACTTGTCATCTCTGACGGCTCCTGATCGCCAACATCTCTTCCTGTGTTCTTAACTGCCCGAAGGCCCTCGGTGGTGAAGAAGGTTGCCTTTCTTTTAAAATGTCAGGGTTTGGTTTTGTTGTGTTGTGGAGGTACCACTGTGGGACTTTTTATCCTACAGTCAATCCCCGCTCACAGTGATCCTAGAGGACAGGGTGGAGCTGCCCCTGTGGGCCTCTGAGCCTGTCACTCTTTGCCGGAGGAGGGGAGCTGTGGTCTCCATCTGCTGACCTTTCAGATCACTGCCCAATCCCTCAGCACCACACCACCAGGGCTTCTCATACTGAACTTGCTCAAGGATAATTCTCCATCGAAGAGAAAATATCTCAAGCTTGGTGAAGGAACTTACAGATTAATTATAGCAGAGGCTTGCTTTCATACGTTTAATATTCAGTGTAGATTTCAAGGTCCGCTCTCCTTGATTTGTGATCTGTCCTGGATTTGAACGCTCTGAAAATGGTCCTTCTCAACCTTAGATTTGAAGACTCTCAGCATTGCCGGAGCAATAGCAGACTCCACAGACGAGGAGCAAGCAGACTGATGTTCTAGAGCTGGGCTCCTCAAACTTTTTAGCCAGGCGGCCAGCTCACTGTCCCTGAGACTGTTGGAGGGCCGGGCTATAGTTAAAAACAACAACAGGGGCTGAGCCCGGGTGGCGTACTGGTTGGGCGCGGGACTGCGGCCCACTGGGATGGAGGTTCAATTCCAGCAGTGGGGCTGGGCCTCCTATTCCCACCACCGGAGAGCAGTATTGCCCCCCCCAAAAAAACAGAAACAAAAACAAAAACCCAAACAAACAAAAACTATGAACAAATTCACTGCGGGCCCAGGATGAGCAGGACAGCAGCGGTGGCAAAAACACCCAGCGGGCTGGATAAATGTCCTTGGCAGGCTGCATGTGGCCCACGGGCCACATAGTTTCAGGACCCCATATTTTGGGTCTTCATAAACTACACCCCTCTGACGAGTTCTCTCTCGGTTTGGGGCTTTACTTGAAAAGCAAGTAAAAAACAATGGATTCATTTTCTAGTGGCCACTACTCCCTTGATTCCAGTCGGAAGAATCTTGGCCCCCTGCCTTGGTGCCCAACACACGGCCCCAGAGCACCAGAGAACGGGCCCAGGAGACCAAGAGGTGAACTCAGGGGCAAGCATGAACCTCCTGGGTACAAATGCAGCCCTCCTCCCACAATCCTTCAGCTTAAGCCAGCTTGTGTCTAAGCCCATTAAAGGACCCCTTAGAGCAGTGGTTCTCAACCTTCCTCATGCCACGACTCTTTAATACAGTTCCTCATATTGTGGTGACCCCCACCATAAAATTATTTTTGTTGCTACTTCATAACTGTAATTTTGCTACTGTTGTGAATCGTAAATATCTGATACACAGGATGTATTTTCATTGTTGCAAATTGAACATAATTAAAGCATAGTGATTAATCACAAAACAATATGTAATTCTATATTGTGAAATATTTATTTCTAATTTCAAATAAATGAAAATTTGTCATGAAGCATGGTGTAGCCTGGGTAACTGTCTTCACGCCAGGTACTCATATGTGGGTGTAACTGCATGTGGGCAGACCCGTCTGGAGACAGATGAAGGAGCAGTGTCTTGGTTCCTAAGATCATTGGAAATATGTGTTTTCCAGTGGTCTTAGGTGACCCCTGTGAAAGGGTCCTTTGACCCCCTCCCCAGAGGGGTCGAGACCCATAGGTTGAGAACTACTGGCATAAAGTGAAGCTCAAATAATATCTTTCTATAATCTGCCTTCTTTTTCTTGGTAATTTGAGACTGTTCCATCATTGCTTAAATGCTGCACAACCTCCTGTGGCCTCTTCTCCCTCTCTCTTTATGTGAACACACACTTCTTCAGGAAACATCCGGGGACGTTTGCCAGCCTGGCTCTGAGGCTCTGAGAAGGAAGTCATTCTCATCAGACGCCCACTGCCTTTGAACCAAATCGGAGCCGCTGTTCCCGGGCCTTTCTTCAGACCCAGGGCCTTAAAATGCGTCACATTCACGCACCTGTGTTCTAAGTAGAAAATGTAATGGAAGGGTTTCCACTTTTGTGGTACAGTCAGCAGGGTTGATATTGATCCCTGTTTTTTGGGGGGGATGGGGGTGGTAAGGGGTGGGAGATGGCCCCATGCAGCAGCAGAAGGGGAGATTGCAGCGGGCCGGTAAGCTCTTCGAGCCGTCTGTCTAATTTGGCAGAAAAACACAGAATGTAGGACAACAAAAGAAGGCTCCTTTTCCATAAAATTTCTTCCTCCCACTCACCCCGCTTCCCCCAAAAAGGGGACTTAATTTTTCAGCTGCACGCAGTGATTTGGTGCTCACTGTTGCATTGAAACAGTTGCTGTCTGAACAGGCAGGAAACAGTTTTCTTTTAATTGCTGAAATCATTCGGAAGTGCTTCATGCCCTGTTTCTATACAGCAGATGCTGTGCATTAATTGGCCTGCGTAGAAGTGGCCCAGGGTTCCTTGCAGCGGGCCCAATTTTAGGCAGAGGGTTTAAATAGCTTATTTATTATTTTGTATAATCTGGGCGAACATTCTGTGCTCCTGCACGTGTCATATTTCATGGTCTGCAGTTTCTAATGTCATGTGGGTTTCAAAACCTGTGTTTCTCTGGTAATGTACTAGCAGCAGGTAAGCTCCAAATACCATCCATCAGGAGCTAATTTTTTATCCAGATACTCCAATGACTGATGAACCTGTCTTTTGTATGAATGTTTAGCACAGTAGAATGCCATATGCCACTGGCACCGTTTCCTATGCATTCTTTACAGTTGCTAGAGAGAGCGGAGGCTTCTGGGGGCGGGGGGCAGTCTATGCTCTGGATGCCTTCTTGCCTCCATTTGGATGAGAGCCCCTTCAGACAGCCCCGCCTTTGGGGCGACAGAAGCAGGGCAGAGGCCCCTCTTCTAGGAAATCTGACTCCCATACCCATTTTCTTTATCAGAAATACCACTGCACACTCTTAATAGGGACCCTTGTTTTGTTACTCCCCGTCTGTTCCAGACAGACCTGAGCCATTAGCAGGCCTCCCTTGTGTGGGAAGACCACAGCTGCTACTGTAAATCTCATCCAGCCACTGTATCACCCCCATTTTGTGGCTCTGAAGGATGAAATTGAGAAATGGAATACTGTGCAGTCATCCTTTACGTCTCCAATTTGAGGCCTTTGCCATCATTTTCATGCTTTTATTCCAAATCAAACAACATTAGCGAAGCCACACCACCTTCTGATGAATATCTGTTCTTGAGCAACCGCTTTCAAGCCTTTACTTTGGGGGGCTCCCTTTTATGTTTGACCGGGGGATCCTTTTCTTTGCTTTAAAAAAAAATGCCCGCCCGTCCCGTCCCCCGCCCCCTTCCTCGTCCCGCCCTTTGAGCTTCGGCCCCGGCGGGGCGGGCACAGCTTGCCGTTTGAATGCTCCGTGTTGCCAAACGTGGCTCCTCCGTGGCCGCCGGTTTGCCAGGAGGAGCTGCGGGGCCCAGGAAAGCTTCTGGGTCTTTTCATCTTGGTGGGAGAAATGAGGGGAACTTGGTGGAAGGGTATCGGGGACTTTAATCAGAAATAAGAAGTGGTTTAAATCATTAGCACAACAAAGCATACTATAAGCTTGAAGATAAAAGTCTCTGGGGACGGAGCCCTCTGAAAATAAATGGGACTTGATAGATTTCCATATCATTTATAACTTCCCTTAATTACACTTGGAAGACTTGCCAGTGAAACTGGAAAATTGGCAGCCTATATCCATTATAGTCATTTTGCCGACCATGGCCAGCAGCTGGCTTGACTGGGTTTTATTTCCCATCACTCACAATTAATCATCAGCTGGAGGTGTCGGAGAGTCTTCAGCACGGAGCAATGCCGGGTGACAGGCAGCCCCCGAGCGGGCGGAAATCTGCTGAGGAAACGGGCCGAATTTTCTCTCCAGCCAACTCGTTCCGGTGCGTGCGAGGCAAGCGCGGGCTTCCTGATGGTGGGATGTGCATAGGGCCCTTGACCCTCTCCCAGAGGCCGGAGGAAAGATCAGGATTTGGAGGCCACCGCAGGGCAGAGGACAGCATCGGATCGACTGGGTTTATCCAACCGGCTGGCCTGTGACCATTGTATAAGCCTCACCTCGGCGACATCCTGTCACAACCGGCCCCTCCTTAAAAGAATGGTTCACAGAAGTGGGGAGAAGGGCGTGCCCCTAAGGACCTGGCAGGAGCAGGTCCCACACATGTGGGCGGGGCATTTGTAGGAGCCATCTCTGGGCACCCCGAAAGCACACTGGTTTTCTGAGTCACGTGGGGAACACCCGGAGGTGGCACCAACCCAGTCCCTCCCGCCCTCACCCCTACCCTGCGGGCCCCCTCACAGCCAGGGAAGGACCAGGAGCAGGCGAAGGGTGCCCAGTGGGCCTGCTCGGCAAGGACGCTTCCAGTCTCTCGTGGGCGGCCGAGTGCGGTGCCCGGCTGAGATTGGGCCCTGCGCCGGCCCAGCCCCGCGATCGTGCCCCGTATCCCACACTGGTTCCTCGACTGAGACTTTTTTGTGAATGAAACAACCAGAGGAAGTGAGATCAGACGCCCACACGCGTCGGCGTTCGGCTGCTGGCTCTGTGCACGAGCCCCGCGCCGGCTGCGGACCCCCGGGCCGTGGGCTCTGCTTCTGTCTGCGGGGCGGAGGAGCGGACATAGCATAGCACACTGCAGGCCCGACGTGGGGGCAGAGGCAGGATCGCATGGTTTCTCTGCGCAGGCAGATCACACCAACAGACCTGCTGCCACAGCGATAGGAGAGGCAACAGGGATGGCAACGGCCGGGGTCTGCACCTGGGCCCAGCGTGGCCGTGGGGCGGCAGACCCGGGCCCCCGCCCTGCCAGCAGCCCACCACCAGGGAGAGCACATGTGAAACGTATCCCCTGCACTTCTCCGGCCCCGTCACTCCTGGGGTTTCCTGGTGAATCATTTGGCATTCCTCCGTGTGCTCAGGGGCTCACCAGTACAGAAACCACGAACCCCACACCTCGTGACCGGGCCCGCTCCTTTGGGGCAACCCCTGACGATCGCTTGGGTTCCTTTAGCTGCAGATTGTCGGCCTGTGTGCAAAAGGAGCCAGGCGCCCTGGAAGTCAGGCGGCTATGAGAGGGGGGACACCTGTGAGAAGCCCTGTCTGTGCCACCAGGGGCGGCTGACGGGCGGGCGGGGCTTCCAGGGGGGCTTGAAGCCAGCCCGAGACTCCAGCTGCCAGCAGGTAAGACTGTTGAGCTGGGCGTGGATGGGAGCCCAGGTGGGTCACCACCAAGCCCTCCCTCTGCGAAGGAGGTAGCGGCAACCCCCAGGAGAGAGGGGGGTTGACTACTAATTTGGATGGAGTGCCCTCTGTGGTTCAGAAAGCCACACTGGACCGGGCCCAAATGGCTGCTCCGCCTTAGTTAGGGATGGACCTTCATCTTGGAAGAAGCCATAGCCAGGGTCTACTGGGCATGTGCCCACAAAACTGAATGGCAGCTCCCAGCTTCTGCCCCTTCTCCCATCCTGGCTGACGGCTGCCTGCCTTTAAAGAGGAGGGAAAGGTTCTGCGGGCCACTAGAGAGAAGAGCCGGCCTTCATGCAGGCCCCTGCACGGTCTGGGCAGTGCCCTCACAGGTTGAGCCTCCACCCTCGGCGGCAGGCAGCTGCCAGGTGAGGGCAAATCAAAAAGGGCAGCGAGCACCATGCTTCCAAGCCCAGCTCTTCCGCACAGTAGCGCTCCTCGTGCCAGCACTCAAGCTTTGGCATCCCTGCTCTTCCTATATTTCGGTGCCAGGAAAAAACAGCCCACCACCTGAACAGCAGAGGAAAGAAATACATGGGGCTCCCAGGCACTCGTCCGTGCCAGCAAGACAGCTTGTGCCACACGGGGGGGGCCCGGAGGGGGCCTTGGAGATCATCTGAGGATTTCAGGAAAGAACATTCTCCAGGCACCTGGGTGGCGTTGGGGAGCACAGCCATAATGGTGAGACGGTGCAGGGGCCCCACACCAGCAGGTTCGCCCACACCCTCCCCCCAAATTCAATGCCTTAAGAAACTGACCTCCCCATGTCAACGATGGGGAAACGCCAGCTCAACCCCTTGATGCCCATCAAGGAAAAGCGATGCATTGAGGGGCCCTAGAGCGCTGCTGATTCCCGTGTGGAGCCTTGGGCTCACCTCCCGCCCGTGCCTCTGTCGGGCTCATCTGCACGCAGAAGGCAGCCATCAGAACCCAGCATGCAGGTGTGTGCCTGTCTTTGCAAGGGGATGGGGGCAGCTTGACCAAACAGGGCTTCCCCTGGAATGTGCTTCCGGGACCGTGCTCCTTGTCCGTCTTTGTTTAGACTGTTCCATCATTGCGCGCCCCCCCCCCCCCAATCATCCTCCAGCCCCCTGGACTGTACATTGTTAAAAAAAAAAAACTCCAGTTGTCTTATTGTAAGAGACTGTTCTTGTTGGTTGGTCCCTTCAGCGTGTACAGCCAGAAGGAACAGAATGGAACTGCCCAGCATGTCCCTCTCGGCTATAATTGTTACAGGAGCAGATAGCCAGGCTGCCGTCTGGTGCACATCTGGGTGGAGGATCTGAACTGCTGTCCTTTAGGGGCGCAGCCCAGTGCTTAACCATTGAGCCATCAGTTTGCGGTTGAGTTCTCATGGATTTCACTTCTCTCCACTGTCCTTACTGTCCCGTGAGTTTAGGCCACTCAGTTCCATCATCACAGTCAGTGTTGGGCCATGTGCACCAGCGCCCCTCGGTCACACCCCGCACTCACTTCATGTTCTCCAGATAACCACAATCTGGCTAGACTTGCTTATTCTGGATGTTTCACATAGATGGGAAATGAAAAAGAAAAAAGATGGGGAAATGTTCTGTTTGTGGCAAAGTCCGGTCAGAGTTAGGGCTTGTTTTTCTAACCTGCATTAAATTGGTGTGTGTGTGTATGTGTGTGTGTGTGTGTGTGTGCGGTCTTTCTCTGATGTCTCCTGAAGATGAATTTCAGGTTGTTTTGGGTTATTTTTTTGTTTTTGCCGCTGTTGCTTAAACATTTTATTTTAAAGCCTTTCCTTGTGAGTTGCGTAAAAGTTCACAGAGCGGGTCATCAATTCATACACTTTCTGTTTGATCACATCCACTGGCGTTCTTCTCAGTGTCACATCGCCCGTCCCACCCTCTCCCTCTGTGTCCTGGCCCCACCCCTCCTTTCCTCACCCCTGGGAACTTTGTCCAGGGAGATGCTGCCTCCTCGCTCCCAGGTAAAGGCTTCTAGGTGTGCACACCTCACTGCTGGTGTTATTTCCTCCCTGTAAAGACCTGCAGGTTGTTTGGCTATAAAGAGAGCCCTGGGGGTGACAGTAGCCCCAGGCTTGAAGGGTGACCAAGGTCCCTCGGTGGAGGACTCTACAAGTGTCTTGTCAACCAGCCTGCCTGATCTCCGTCACGACCGTGGGTTTTGTTCCACATGAAGATGATCCTAGAATCTGAAACAGGTGAAGCTATTGCTGCAAAGGAGCTTTGGGGAAAGTGGCAAAAGAGCTCTAAATGGCATTGCTTCCACATTGATTGCTCAACCAGAAAGCTTCGAAATCCCTCTTGATTTTTCATTCTTTCTCCAGGTCGCAGAAGGCCAGGAGATTTGCGTGATTGAAGCCATGAAGATGCAGAACAGTATGGCAGCTGGGAAAACTGGCAAGGTAAGTTTTGGCAACATGTTCCCCGCCCCCCCCCCCCATCTTTCCTCCCTTCACCCTGCCCCCTGGCCCAACACATGAAGCAGCACCTACCCCTTTGCCTGCAAGGGACCATCTTGACCCTCCTGCCACCTTGTCTTCACAGGCAGGACGTTGAGGGGGGACACACCCCAGTCCCATGTCAAGCAGGCCTTCCAGTAAGGGTTCCTTTTTTATCTCAGTCATCAAAGCACAATTCCCTTCACCTGCATGTCTTTCAAAGTAAGACGCTTTAATTTTTAATGTTTACATCTGTCTTGGAAGCAGTTAGTTATCTGAGACTTAGGTTACACAGCAGGAAATGGTCTTACAGATTGCAGAAATTAACGCAATTCTTCATGATATTTTCTTCACAAAGAGAACAATTCCATTTTAGATCAAGAGTTGCTGAAACCCCCCAGGACTCAGGTGGAAGGGGAATGATTTGGGGGTGGGCCTGGAGGGCGGCCACCAATGAGATGTATTAATGCTAAAAATCGATCAGATTTTCTTTTCTTTTTTTTTTTTTTTTGGGAGGGGGGGCATCACTGCTCTCCGGTGGTGGGAGTAGGAGGCCCAGTCCCACTGCTGGAATTGAACCTCCGTCCCAGTGGGCCGCAGTCCCGCGCACAACCACTACGCCACCGGGGCTTAGCCCCAGATTTTCTTCTTGCAGGGTACAAAAATAACAAAAATCCACAATCCTTTGGCTGAGTAACTTCAGCACTTCCTGAGAGCGCAGTCACAGAGTCACACCTTGTAGAAAAGTGGCCTTTCCTTGGGGGAGTTGGGAGGGGTGGGTGTTGGATTTTGAAGATGAGGGTGGAGACACCCACAGGGCTGCAGGTCCTATCCTCCTGTGAAGAAACCCAAGGTCCAGTGTGTGCTGTGGCTGAGAGAAGGATAGACTGTCAGAGACATGCAGGCCCCTGCCTGTCTATGGTCTGTCACCCCCAAAGAAAATGAAAACCACTGGCAGGTGCTTGGGGTCCCCTGTGTGGCCAGGAAGAGGGGTGCAAGCATTTGCCCCCACTATCAAATGATAGAATCTGCAGAGTTTGGTTTTTTTGGTTTAAGAAATCCCACTTGTAAGTTTGATGACTTAAAAAAAAGTAAACTAGGAAATGTTGGCACCTGATGGTGTAGACACTCTTGCATTTGTTCATGGAAATGATTTACTTCACCTTCACGCTTCAGCTCCCTGGAATTTGTAGCCATGCTGAGAACTTGGCCGAGGCATGCCCGGGTCCCTGTGCTGCTGGCCCCAGGGGGAGCAGCCTCTTTCCCAAGGATGTGTCTGGACAGGCCATTTGCCCACTGAGGCCTGGGCCTCAGAAGACCCTCCACTGGCCCCTCACCATTGTCCCCCAAAGCTGCCGTGCCAGGGCAGGAAAGGAGGTCTCAGTAATGTCTCCGCAGTAGCCCAACTGCTGTTAATTAGAGTCAGCCTGTCTGTCCCTTGTCCTCTCCCATCCCCACGCCTCTTGATGGCAACCCAACTTGGTGCTGTGGGAGTGGTCAGAAGGAACCCAGTCCAGGGGGTTCTGGCCAAGGGGGGAGAGGTCACTTTTCCTCCCAGAGAAAAGGTTGACCATGTTTCAAAATAGATCCCCTATTAAACATCCACCAAGTATAAATCTGGGTATTATCAAGATGACTTTTCAAAAAGCCACCTCATGAGAACCCAGAAGCATCTGCTGGCGTCGCCTTGAAGGACTCCTTGTGCAGAGTCACGTCATTCTTAAACACACCGTGGTTAAGCAAAGGAGGCCCAGTCTGCTCATGGTGGAGTGGCAGGGGACACCAGCGAGCGTCCCCAATCAGAGCTGGCACTTCCGGCCTTTGCCAGTTGCTCATATGGCCAATGAGTGCTACCAACTGCGGATTTTCATGCCCATGCAAGAGCCTCTGAGAAGTCAAATGCACTCCCTCCCCGCCTCCTTGTTACATCGAAATCTTTGGACACCAGTTGGAGATGGGCGAGGGAAAGGGCTCAGCGACGGCCATCCTGGGCGTGTGCACCACGGCGTCTTGTTTGACCAGACCTTACACCGAAATACTTCATCTCCCTCCCAAAGAAGGTTAGGCTCATGCGAGGGAGTTCCCTCATGATCAGTACCTGTTCTCAATCTTTTTTTACTACTACACTGAGCTTGCCATGAACTCTCAAAGCACGGCCTCTAACCTAAATCCACAGGAAGGACTTGGCGGGCTGGTGTTGACTCATCTGCCAGGAGCTTGAGGGGGGCTGTAGCAAGACCACCCTTCACAAAGGTGCCCTGGGAAGACCCTGCTGTACTCCCAGAGGCGGTGCCTGCCCTTATGTCTAGGGGCAGGAGCAGGGGAGTGTCTTGTAGCCTGGCAAGATTTATCTCTCCACGTTCATGGCTTTGGAAGTCTCCCTCACCCCCATGCCAGCGTCTCCTTTACTAACCTCTCTCTCCCCCCTTTTAAATTCAAGGTCAAAGCCGTGCAGTGCAAGCCTGGGGACACGGTGGGAGAGGGCGATCTCCTCGTGGAACTGGAATGAAGTATTTACAGCCTTCTAGTCCTCACCCAGTTTAATTAGCCATTTTTATTATTCTTTCACACTCGATTTATTCAAGCATTTTACAGGAACACTCCTGTGCAGCAGATTTTACATGGTCATATTTATTCCACATATAGTCAAAACCAGTACTCTGCCAAAAAATCACCAATGGAAAATTTTATTGATATAAATACTTGTACATATGATTTGTACTTCTGCTGTGAGATTTCCTAGTGTCAAAATTAAATCAATAAAACGGAACATTTGTCTAAATATTGGTTTGCCCTTTTTTTGAATGAAGACAATGTACACAAGAGGATATGTCGGTGCCAGGAGACTAAATACTAGCTGTTCTCTCCGAGCCTTTAAGAAACTGACATAGGTTTGCAGGCCCCTGACTTCCAGTGAATTCCATTTGCCAGTTTATAATCTGAATACCTCACATCTTTCCTGGGTTAAGGACTTAGCCCATTTCTGATTATTCATAACTTCTTAAAGGCCACGGAGAACATAGCTGGATATTTTGAAACACCCCCTCCCACCCCTGAGATGATGTGGTTCTAAACGCAGGTACCTTTGCACCGATCTAAAGGATCCCTGGTGGTTGAAAAAGGCTGCACAAACGTAAGCCGTGGGTTGCTAGCCCAAAGGTTTGAGCTCCCCCAGCGGCTCCTTGGGAGAAAAATCTCCCCTCCCGGCCTCATAGGGCCCCTGAGAGCCAGCAGCAGCAGCAGCCGCCACCCGGGTCTAAGGAGACTCTGGTTCCCACCTTGGGGAGCTGGAACATGTACCTTTGTGGCCAGGACTCTTTTAAATAGACTCCGATACGATGCGGCATGTCGTAGTCGCCTCCCCCCAGCCCTGCCCCCTCCCCCAGCCCCCACTCCCCCAGCCCTGGATGCCAGCCCCAGCTCCCTCACACCCACCACACTGTGTAAGTGTGCTGCTTACACTGGCGCGTCAGCTGAGAGAGAGAGAGAGAGAGAGAGAGAGAGAGAGAGAGAGAGAGAGAGAGAGAGAGAGAGTTGAAAAGCAAGTTCCCAATGAAGAAAAACGGGCTAAAAATAATGATCACGTATTTGTGCCAGATGCAGTTAGTGATCACAATCTACCATTAAGTTGAAGAGTGAGTGAAATGGTCCCAACTGCGAGCTTGGTTACTAAGGACCAGCAGCTGCATTTTCCTTTGGTCCCGGAATCCTTGGGCTGCGTGTCGTACGTGCTGGGAAGCCCGTGCCGAGAATCGTGCGCTGGTTGGAATCTCCACTGACAAAATATCAGATGGAGGTGGGAAGTAATTGCTACTTCGTGCCTCGCTAAAATTATTTTAAGTGCTGTTTGTATTTGGAAGCTAAGCTTTCTGTCAGGCCTGAAGAACAAATTACTACTGTGTCGGCTCTGCTCTGAAAGGCTTGCCCAGGGCTGTGTCCCTCCCCGAGTCAGCGGTGGGCCCTCGGAGCCAAGGGGCGGTGCTTTGGCCTCGCTGCCCCTGGACGCCTGTCTGCCCGAAAGTGGCTGTCCATGACTTCAGCGGTTGGAACGAACAGAACTTTCTCCCCAACCCCCCACCTCACTCCCACCCTATGGGCAACAATAGCGTGAACACTGATGGTTTATTTCCCAGGACATCTTGGTCCATTCTAAATCATCATTTTTAGTAGTCTCTGCATAAGTGCAATCTGACAGTTACTAAGGGAGAACCCTAGCTCTGCACTCAAATGCAGCACGGTTTGCTTGAGGGATTCTGTGTGGTTCCTGCACCTGCACCTGCACCTTGGGCCATCCAAAAGCAGATGTTATTTAAAAAACAAACGGATGAAAAAGTTCTCCGCGCTGCAGGCCAGAATCAATACAGCGGTGCTGCTGAACTGCGCCGGCACCACGAAGCCAGCCTCAACAATTCATTTTAAATGTTAATCTCCAGAGGAAAGCAAAGCCGGGGGGTGGGGGGCGGGGGGGGGGGCGGCAAGCAATGATAATATCACACTAGTTCTGTCTAAATGTCATTTATGGGAATTAACATCTAACTTTTTCTTATCAAATACATCCAGTCCACCCTGTGTCTTGAGCACATAGCAATAGAACAGTATCTGATGGATTAAAAAGGGAAGAGCTGGTCATTTGTATGTCATCATCATTTGTAAGCTCAGCCTTCTCTGAAAGCCACCCTCCCCACCCCGCACGATCGAGTTTCACAAATATTTGTTTAAAAGGGCAGTGTTCTCCTCCGCGTCCAGGAGGCGGGCAGGTAATCTCATAATCACCGGCTGCTGCTGCCCCGGCGGGGCCTGCGCCTTTCCCTTCTCATCTGTTTTCCCGCGGATTGTAGCGCAGCCCGTGCGTCCCCTGGGAGTCGTAATTGTCGTGGTACGGGAGGAGGACCCACTCGGGCGAGTAGGTGGCGGTGCTGTACACGAAGCACTGCATGGTGCTGTCGGCAGCTGGCGTCTCCTCGGAGGCGCTGCGTTTCCCTTCCCACTTGAGGACTTCGATCCGCACCAGGGTGCGCTGGTACGTGTCGGGGCAGCCTTCGAAGTCGTCCAGGAACCGCAGCATCTGCTCGTCCACCGCGTAGATCTCCCCGGCCACGCAGCGGCCCCGCCCGGGCAGGCTCAGCAGGTAGGGGATGTTGTGCTGGCCCGCGATCACCAGAGGGTGCGGCTCCGCCGTGCGGCCCTGGCCCCGCAGCGCGGCCCAGCCGTGGCTACTGTCCAGCAGGACCTGATGGTTGGGCTGGCCTCTCTTAAGGGTCCCATACACGAACACGTGGGCCATTTTGGCCAGCGAAGCTGAGAAGGGAAACACAAAGAGGTTCACATTATCCACGTCACCCCCCTCCAAAAAATAAACAAACCAAAAAAACAAATGACAGTGATGCCAAAAAAACAAAAACAAAAAACCAAATGAACACAAAACAATAACAACAACAACAATAATAAAACAAAAACACTGTCACGGAGCCGATGCTGGCTTATAGGGGGGCTGTAGGACACAGTAGCACTAACTCCCCTTGTGAGTTTCTGAGAACTCTCTATGGGGGGAGAAAGTCCCGTTTTTCCTCCAAGGAGGCCAGGTGGTTTCCAGCCGCTGATCTTGTCGTTAGCTGCCTGATGTCACCCCTGTGCCACCAGGCACCCTGACCCCGTCTCGAAGGCGTTGGGGTTGGCCAGCCTTGTCTTTCCCATCAAGGCGCAGCAACCAGCGAGGAAGCGGGTGGGGCTCTGCAGACCCTGCCATGCTCTTCAGACACTCAGCTCTGCCAGGAGCTGCCACAGGCAGGAGAGAAAGGGAGGCACTTTTCAGACCCGGGGTGGGGGTGCGGTTGGAAACAGTCCCATGGCATCCTGCCACGGACAAGACCCCATCAAGCCCCCCTCCGCCAGGCTGGTCTGAAGTAGAGTGGGGAGAGGGCAGGAGGGTGGGGCCGGAGCCCGATGGTGGGGGGAGCACACCCTGAGCATTGCCGAGACTGCAAATCTTCCTGGCAGTGAACGGTTGGTGGGTTATCAGCCAAGCGCTGCAATCACTGATCCACCACCAGGAGGGAACCCTAGCGCCCCCCCCCCCCCCCGGCCAAGTACCCTTAGTTCATTGTAAAACAGATGCATTTCCACCACAACGGAAACACCTCCTGGACACTGAAGTTGACACCTCCCATCACTGGCACAAGATAGGCTTCTTTGCTGCCCAGCCGCAACCACTGTAAGGTCCCAGCACCTTTCTTGGCTTGCAGCACATGTCAGCATTTGAAGGGCTCCCCTCGGAGACCAGTCTACACAAAGCAGCATAAGTTCCTTCATGAGGCCTGCTTTAAAAAATTATTTTTTAAAGAATCATTTTATTGGGGGTTCTTACAGATATAAAAATCTATAGATCAATTATATCACATGAACTTGTACAGATGCTGCCAGCATCATTTTCAAAACATCCTCTTCTTGAGCCCCTTGATGTCAATTCCTCTTTTTTTTTTTTTACCAATTTCTACTATTCTCTCCCCCAACCCAACAATGTCAATTTCTCTTTATTCCCTCCCTCCCTCACCGTACTAACCTCATGAACCCTTTATATTATAATTATGTTTTATAACTTATACAGTCCGATGCATCCCCTTCACTATCATTGCTATCAGTTCCCTCTCCCACCTCCCGTCGGTACCCTCACGGAATCATTACTCCCATTACTGATTCTGAAGGGATTTACCTATCCTGGATTCCGTGTTTTGAAGCTCTTATCTGTACCAATGCACATACAACAGTCTAGCAGGGTTTGTGAGGCAGAATTGGGGCCGGGATAGTGGGCGCAAGAAGCATGAAGGAACTAGAGGAATGGCAGTGTTCTGTGGGGCTAGATTGCACCCTGGTTAAAACGTCCCTTCTGTGAGGGAGTTTCCAATTATCAACAGATGGGCTTTGGGCCTCTATTCTCAACGCTCTCCTTCACATCAATATGAATGATTATTTGCTTTTGAACTTCTGATAACCTGTTAGGGTTGACACCCTGTGAGCACAAGGCTGGAGTGTTTTTTTCCAGGTGAGCTTAGTTGTTTCCCTGCAAGATGGCTACCTGTTTGACTTCAACCCTTTAAGACCCCAGACACTATATCTTTTTTTTTTTTTTTTGTGGGCATCACTGCCCTGGTGGGAGAAGGCCCAGCCTTGCTCCTGAAGAGCTGCTGCTGGATTTGAACCACTGACCCTGTGGGTAGCAGTCCCACACACAACCAGTACATCACCAGGACTCAGGCCCACTATATCTTTTAATAGCTGGCACCATCCATTTTCTTCCCCACATTTTCTTCTGCACCCATTTTGTCTTCAGCGATCATGTCGGGGCGGTATCACACTGAGCCACATTATTAGAACAAAGTGCTCTTGTGTTGAGGGAAGACTTGAGCAGAGACCTGAAGTTCATCTGCCACCTTAATGTATTAGCATACAAGTACACGTACACAGACCAGCAGTTCTGAATCTTCCGAATGCCGCGGCCTTTTCATAAAGTTCCTCGTTGTAGTCACCCCCAACCATAACATTATTTCTGTTGCTATTGCTATGAATTGGCTGGCCCCCGTAAAGGGTGGTTAGACCCCCAAAGGGGTCTCGGACCACAGGCTGAGAACTGCTGACAGACCAACTGCCCTTTCGTTATATATTAAATTATTGACATCTATATCTATATTTGTACCCCTCTATGTGGTTTTTACCTCCTAGTTCTCTCCTCTGTTTCCTTTACTTTCTTCTTGTCCCACATTGTGTGGCCCCCTCAACTCTTGGCAGCTTCTCATGGCCCTCTTTCAGCTCGTCCCCCTCCACCAGGAGCTCTGCAGCCTCGGGGAGAGCCGGATGATGGGTCTGCTCTTCGATCTGGGCTCTGTGGGCCCCGGTGTTGGATAGGGCACTAGAAGCACACGCTCCACATGGCACCCCTGACCACAGCAGCTTTGCTGAAGTGCTGCTTCCTCAGAGCTCATCACTGAGCCAAGTGTGTCCTCAGGTAGGCCTAATGGAGTGCCTGCACTCCTCAGCTTAACACAGCGTACCGCACAACCACGTAGACCTGGCCTCCCTCCACAGCCCCGCCCCACCCTGGGGACACCTCAAGGCCAACGGATGGCTGTCTGGCCCCGTAATCCTTTGCAACTAGCCTGGACTCACTTCTTAGGGTGATTGCGCCCAGAGGGGTCTGAGGTGCCCAGGATCCTCTCTTGGGGAAGGACATGGATTGTCCAGTGGACATCGCCCTGTACTGTGGGCCTGCCGCTCTCTGGAGCAGGCTGCTGCGGCCGAGACAACTGTCCTTAGCCCTGAGTCCGTGACCAAAGGGCAGCATTCATGCCAGGACACAGCCGGGAGGGCAGGAAAGGATGGAACACAGGGAGGCGGCAGCAGGATGAGTGACGTGGCGCTATGGGCGGGGCCACATGTTCGGGTTGTTGGATGGAAAACGGATTTGCTCTGTAAACTTTCACCTAATTCATAACAAAAAGTTCAGAAGAAATTCCCCAACAAAGCTGAGGGGTGAAAAGAAATCCCGGCGGCATAAGTGGTTGAGTGCGGGACTGCGGCCTGAGGACTTGGCGGATTGTCTCAGGAGCAGCACTGGGTAGCTCTCAGGACCACCAGAGGGCAATGATGCCCCCCCCCCAAAAAAAAAGAAAAGAAAAGAAATCCCTTGTCCCAGACCACGGGGCTCCAGTGCTAGATTGCAGTCTGGCCCTGGGGTGTGCACAGGCCGCCGTGTGGGCAGCAGGCGGGTTGCAGTCTTGCTTGTGCACTGGGGGTGCTTGCATAAGGCATAGCAGTGACACAGGCCCTTCAGGGAAACGCGGCTCACAGGGGTGGGCGGGCCCCTCCAGCTCCCTGCATTTCACAGTTCTACTTGCCTCCTCCTGGTGATGCACTGCTCAACTCCCTGTCCAGGTTCAAATCCGTGGAGGAAGCTACGGAGCGGCCGGTCCTGTAGAGAGGAATAGTCTCAGAACCACCACCACCACCCCCCCCCCCACGCGAGCCCTCACTTCTTTAGGGCCACTGGGGCCCTGCTCGTCGGGATGGCCCGGACGCAGTGAGGGGTTCCTGACAGCACAGACCCCGTGTGTGCATGCAGCAAGGTCACACCTCCGTCTTCTCAGCACAATCAGGGCTGGTCTGGGGCTGCGAACGGGGTTCCTGGCCTGTCTCCCTTCTCCAGGGACCTCCCAGGGCCCCGTGAGTCACGAGCCCGAGCATGAGCATGGGGCTAGCAGGCCCGGCGGAGCAGCGGTGGCAACTGCTTTGAGTGTGGGCATGGTGGGGGGAGGGCAGGAGGGAGGGGCCGGGGCCGGTGGTGGGGGTGCACAGCCAGGAAACCTGGAGTATGGAGGTGCTGGGGAGTTCACAGGACTCAGGGGTTTAGGGACCACCAGGTCTGTCACGGGGAGGGGGACGTGGGGGCGGCAGGCTGAGTGGAACCGAGTGATGTGTTAGTCATGAGTGGGCAGAAAGGAATCGGTGGCGGCGGGCTTGGAGGGTGTCTGCGGAGGGGCAAGGCAGAGGAGGGAGGGACTGTCTGGCGCGTGGCTGTGGAGACCGTGTCCCCAGTGTGGATCTGTCTGTGGGGCAGGCTGGTCTATCCCAATGATCCCCCACATCGTGCACGCAGTTCTTTCGGGCCGGGCCTGGGGCGGGGCCTGGGCTCCTTCGGACTCAGGGCACCCCACGTTGTGGGCTCGGTGCACCACGATTGGCTTCCTGCCCAAGGCTGGGTGGGAAGTGGACAGAGGCCATGGGTTCGGTGCTCCAGCCTCTGATGAGCAGCTAGCTGGGGGCTGGGTTTCTGTGATGCGGGACTCCAGTAAGACCTGTCGGCTCCTGCGTTGGCCACCACCGGCCCTGACCTCGTCTCGCCCCTTCCTCCCAGGCCCGGCCACTCTGTTCCCCGCACCCCCACCCCCTACCCCCACACGACAGCCCGCCAGTGCCCGGCGGCCACCAGCACAGTGCCGCCTTCCTGCAGACTGCAGAATTCAATGGTCTGGGTCGGACCCTGTCTTTAACCTTGACTGTCCCACGTGGCTGCAAGCTGGGCCCATAACCTCCGTGGGCAAGCCTCTTTGCCATCAGGAATCAGGGAGAAACCACTTGTGAGCATGGCCATGCCCGGGGCAAGGCCTGCCTCGTAGGGACCTCACTAAGTGTGGGCAGCTGCCCAGTGGGCCGGTAGGACACGCCCTCTGCCCCCGAGCCATCCCACGATTGGTTGCAAGTCAGAACGTGGGGGCTTTCAGCAGCAGACTTTCAAGGCCAGATCACTTCATCCCATCCAGGTTCCTCTGGAAGCTTCGAGGAAGGCTGTTGGGGATCATAGCTTCAAGGGGGCCTCCGCCGGCCAACTGGGGTGGGGATTGGGGGGGGGGGGGGGGGGG
>PVJH01014125.1:0-57851 GCA_004026705.1 Nesogale talazaci
GGATGCAAAAATCTACAACAAAGAACTAACTGAATCACACAAAAGACAAAAACAATCATACAACATCACCTAGTGGGATTTCTCCCATGGAGGAAGACCTGGCTTAATCTTAGAAAACCATCACTATAGTACAAAACAATAGAACAAAGGAAAATAATCACATGATCACCTCTTTGAGGAAGAAAACGTTTTTAATAAACTCCAACACACTTTCATCATTTCTTTGATGAAGAAAAAGTTGTTGATAAAGTCCAATACACTTTCTTAATGAAAGTTTAAGAAGATTGGGAAAGCTTAAGATATTATTCAATATAATTCAAAGTATGTAAATGTTAAACCTACAGTCAATATTATACTTCATGAAGAAGTATGGAGATATTTACCCTGCAAAATCAGAAAGTAAAAAAGGATATACACACATCCTAATGTTATTCAATATGATATCAGAAATCCTAGCCATTGGAATGATATAATAAAAATAAAAAATATCCAGATTGGCAAAAGTAAGTAAATCATCTCTATTTAGTGATGGCCTAGCCCTATACAGGAAAAATGTCAAATAATCCACACCAAGTTTCCAGTGGTAATAAAGAAATTTAGTAAAATTTAATGTAATAGTCAATAAACAAATATCAAATGATTTATATACATAAACAATATGAAATAAATAGGGACAATTATTGAAACAATATCATTTACAATGGTGTCTAAGTAATAAAATTATCTGGAATAAATTTAGGTAGGATAATGAAAGCTTAAATAAGGAACATTATGAACATCTTTTGGCAGAGTTTAAAGATTACTTAAAAAAATGTAAGTATTCTGTGTTCATAAATTGATAGAATTAATATTATTAAGATATTGAGACTGCTGAAGGCCATCAAATTTTCAACAGTTTTCTAGTTTTAGAGCAAAAAGGAGAGAAAAAAATCAGCAGGTCATGCATAACTAAAACGATTTGGAAAGAAAAATAAAGAGGATTCACTGTGGCAGTCACATACATATGTTAATTTCACGATTGAGATGTAGTGGTGGAGTCTAGTCTGTTAATCTGGAGATAGCCATTGAGTAGCCAATGAGGCCTCTGTGTGGGCATGGCTTTTTCCTAATATACTTGGTAAATCTCATGCTATTTTCCTCATGAAGATGAGAAGTTATCTCCACAGTTGTTGGGAGTTAGTTTCAGAGATGATGAATCATTGATAAGATAAATTGACAGCATCTGAGGAGCTGGAGGAGAAGCCACACGGCTTTGCCCTGATGGAGCCAGACCTCTGAAGCTGGAGAAGCCAGATGGAGACCTCTGCCAGCAATGAGTTGCTTCTGCCACCACTGGATGCTGTTGATGGACCCTGAGCCCTGGAAGCAAGGAGTCATGGGGAGACAGCTGCCAGTGCCGGGATTCTGCACCCACTGACCTGTGACTTGGTGTGTCGGAAGGAGACATTATAGACTGGTATCAGGCATAATATCAGACTTATGACTTTGGACTAGGCTGAGATGCTTTCTTAGTGTTCCATTCCTTTTGTATGTAAACCACTCCCTTATATCCATATGCAAGTCTATGTATTTGTTTCTCTAGTCTACCCGGACTAACACATTGACGCATTCTGATTTTAAAATATTCTAGATGACTACAATATTCAAAGTAGCCTGATATCAGTATAAAAATAAACAAATATAGCAATGGAATAAATTTGAAAATCTAGCAATAAACCAATAAATTTATGAATAGTTAATTTTTTGGCAAAGTTCTAAGTCTACTAAGTGAAGAAAGATCTTTAAGAAATTATGTTTAGAAAATTGGATTTTCTAAAAAGAAACAGGAAAAAGAAACAGAATCCTTGTATCCATAGCCATATATTTAATAGCTGGATGATATTATCTTTAACAATAATCTTTAGAAAGTATATACAAATGCCACGTATTGTTTATATCAGGGATGTTCACACTTTTTCAGCATGTGAGCTACTTATAAAATGATCAAAATGACCCACCGCCAACAAAGATGTGAAATATATATTTATTTTTATTTATTACATTTATTCATAAATGCTTTGAGAATTCTTTATATATACAATGTATGTTTATGTACCTTGCATAACCACAGGAGTTCATATTGTACAACACAGCACAATTAGCTATGTACATTTTTTGCCATTACCTGAGTTTACTCTGATGGCTTGCCCTGAATGGAATGAGCCAGGGATGCATAGTCCGGACAGTAGCTGCTGACAGCCAGCCTCAAGCACACTTCCAAATAATCTTCTGTCATGGACTGAACTTGGACTTATGTATGTGGGAAAAGGCTGACTCACATAAATAATTTGTGTCGAATACTGCAGTCAAGTAGGTAGCACATTTTCTCATGTTTGGGTACTTTCCTTCTGTAAGTTCCAGAACTGTTTATGTGCCTGGATTTCAGCTGAATGGCACCTTGTAGTGTCAACATCTCCCATTCTGTGTGAAAGTGACATGTTTATGTCTTCTTACTTGCTCTACTTCCCCCACATATTTTAATACCCTTTCTTATGTTTAAGAGAAAAAAAAAAACAAGCTTAAAATTTGGCAACAGTTTAGCTTGTTATCTTGGCTGCACTTAGTGCTGCTGTTTCCGCATGCATTTGACACCTAAGATTGCATCTGATTGGCTGCGCTGTATATCAATTAAGTGGAGGGATTGATGATAGGCTTATGTCTATTTTTTTAATGCCATGTGATCTACTCACACTACCTTTATGATCAACTAGTAAACCACAATTAATTTATTGACCACCTCTGTTCTATATAAATAAAATATCAAGAAAATTTGTACATTCATATGTATTTCACATGAAAATCTTTCCAGAATTTTTTTTAAAAATTTGCTTCAGTTTAATTTAAAATCACTTCAAGTCTTCGTTCATTGGGGCTATTTAATTTAAATGAACAAAATTTCAATTTATTTCTTTAATAAATAACTTTTTCCTTGTGTTTTTCACACAGTGTAATTAAAGTGAATGTTACAAATTTACCACATATTGTAATTTTTCAAATTAAAACATTCATCCAAACCTCACTTTTAGAAATAGTACTTGAAATTTTTTGCACCACTTATAAAATGCACTGACAGTTAAATGTAATCCTTTAAGAAACACTAAATTATTCATTTTTATCTTTTAATGCAGTGCTTCCAACCTGAATTCTCCAGTTAAAAGAACCACAGAAACATGGGTGAAGGGAGAAAGCAGTCAATGTACAATATGAACACAATTTATAATCTATCAAGGGGCCATGAGAGAAGGAGGGTGGTGGGGAGGGGAGAGATAAAAAAGGGGAGCTGATACCCAGGACTCAAAAAGAAAGTAAACGTCTAGAAAATAATGATGACAACATATGTACAAATATGCTTGATACAAGTGATGTGTGAGTTAAGAGCTGTAAGAGCTGCTAATAATTGATCTAAAAAAAATCAAATGCAATTAATGAAACTTTACAATGATTAATCTATTATGTGCCCAGAATTTGCTAGGGTCTGTGATAGTTCCTGTTTTAGTCAGGGTAGACTACAGAAACAAATTCATAAACACGCATATGTGGATTAGAAAAAATGATTATGTACCAGAGCAAGTGAACATTGAGAAAACATGTCAGCCCAGTCCATATCGAGTCAATAAGTCCAATATTAGCCCATATGTCCAATAACCCTCTTCAGACTCATGAGACACACACAATGACTCTGCGTGCAGGACGACCACAGGCCAGTGGGTTGAAACTTTGGGTCCACCAGAGGTGTAGCATCTCAGCTCTGGCAGGGGATTCCATGTGGCTTCTCCAGCTTTCAAGGTTGTATCAGGGAGGTCCCTATGGCTGGGATGTCTCACAGGAAATCAGCAGACAGAGATTGTGTTCTTATCTCCAAAGAGGAAAAACCAGAATTATCATAAGAAAGCCATGCCCACACAGAGGCCTGCAGACAATGATCTGATCCACAGACTAGATTCCACAGCTTCACTCTTAAGTCTCTTACATCACAAATTGACACCAGATTATATAACTACCACAGTTCACATTAATCATTTTTTCCAATATTGCCCTTTGCTCCTGGATATTCTTGTCATAGATTGGACATTTAGGGTATATTAAGTCAGAATATGTATATGTATATGTATATGTATATATACAGCCACCTGTTAGACATGCTTTAAAATAAACTGTCTAGGATAATTTACTGTAAGTCACATTTACTTATGAATAGCAAATTATACAGTCTAAAAATGTAAAAGACTTTAAACTGAAAAATTATATCTCTTTAAACATCTTCATGTGAAAGACTTTTGCTTGCATCACACATGACACTGTCTAAGAAACATGACACATGTAATTCATACTGGTTTTTATCATTATCATAAACTTTCTCAGTCAGTTTTTCAAATTTCTCCAAGAGTCAGTTGGGAGCATCAGTGTGTAGAAATTAGGCTTTCAAGATCTCTTAGAATGTTAGACTTAATTGTTTTCCTTTTGTTCTTTTTTTTAAAAAAATCAGCTGCCCCAAAGGCCCCAAGGTATCAACAAAAGTATGTGACCTGCCTGCTGTTTTGTGAAGTGGCCAAGAGGAATAACTGTACTGAGAAGTGGAGAGGTTACAGAGGGAAAAAAGAGTAATTTTCAGCTGAAACTACCCTATCCTACTCATTCACCTAAATGATCACATTGGATACTTTGTCTGGAGGTCTGGTGTGCAAATATATTGCTATGGTAGCTTTAAATCCCCTTTTAGTTCTGAGAATCTTTTAATTTCTAAAATAAAATATACATTTACCATACCTTTAATAGGATGGGCATGAAATAGTAATTATCACTTAAAATCTACATATTTTGTAAGAAAACACAAATGCTCTATGCATAAACTTAGCACAGAAAAAGCACTTTTAAAACAGAAAACAATTATTCATTTAACTCAGATAATTCCACATTACTTTTATTATTATAAAATCTGAATAATAAATATATCAATTTACAATTATTTCAATATTATAAGTCTTTCATTTAAAGGAAAATGACTGCTTTCTGAATATGACAATTGATGAAGTTTTTTGCAAGGTTATATGTTATTAAACAGATTTCTCCGGGGTCTTGCAAGCCATTATCTTACTTGCTTATTTCAAGACCTCATTAACTTGAAACTTCAAAGTCCTCTTCTCCAAAGTAGACATGGCAATAATATCTATTGTGTTGTTCATTTTTTAAAAATTAGATAACACACATAAAGAATTCAAGGCAATGGTCATTAAAATGTAACAAACAGAATATGAACACTGATAATAAAGATGTTATTAACAAGTATAATTACTTCAACATCTTAGTGTAGATTTTTAATTTATATTAAAAAATAAAATAACCAAATATCATGTAAAAGCAAAATAAATGTGATTCATTTATCAAAATGTTCCTTTTGATGCAATAACATGTAAGCTTATTGAAGTTTAATCTGGATATAAATCTTACAAAATAAAAGGAGATACCACTTCCGTTATTATTGAATAACATATTTGAAGCTTTTAAAGCAGTTGAGTGGACAGTTAGATTGAATAAAGACTAGGAGTTGAAAAAATAATTTCTCAACAAAAGATATTGTGTTTTCCTCGTACTGAAAACAAATCACAGAAAGCATGGATGTCCTCAAATGAGAAACATTTCTTTTCCCCATTTCTCTAGGCTCTGTCTGGGATAATGCATTGGGAGCTCCTTTGTCTCTCTGAAGCCTCTGAGCACCAGGAATCTCCATTCTCTGCCTCTCTCTAGGTCCACGGTGTAGTTCCCTGGACATTTTCCGAGTTTCCTGGATCTTCTTACCTTAAAGCTACATCTCTGGCATCTCAGTCTCTATCTTCACATGCTATATTATCCCTGTATCTGTGCATCTTCTCTTCTTATGACAATATCTTCCTATTGGATTAGGACCCAGACTAATGGAATCAACCTAACAAAATTGCAACTGGAAAAATCTTATTTACAAATGAGGTCATTTTCAGAGGGATGGGGAGCTTGATTTCAACGTATTTTTGAAGCATATTCTACACACAATAAAATAGGAATGTTGATTATTTCAACTTGAAATAAGTAGTAAATGAATTGTGAAGTGATGGGATTCTAAAAAGATACCTTCTTGTGCTGTCAACACATTTAAATATGATTTAAAATACAAAAAAGGAAGGAACTGTCAAGGGCTAGAAAATGCTCATGCACTCTGGACCTGTTGTCAGGAGAGACCAATCCCTAGAGAAGGACGCCGTGTTTGGTAAAGTGGAGGGCCAGTGAGAGAGAGGAAGACCTAAGCAAGAAGGGTTGGCATGCCAGCTGCCACACCAGACTCAAGTACAGGAACAACCCTGAAAACGATGCAGTGTTTCATTCCATTGTACAGAAGGTCACTATGGGTAGCAGATGGTTTGATTACATCTAGCAAAAACAAAAACAGAAAGCACTGCCATTTCACTGACAGTGCGCAGGACCATGATGGCGTGTGTGTGGCTGGGATGCTGGGAGCTGTGTCACCGGTAATTCAAATCCTACCAGGCTCCTCCAAGTCGACAGGTTTCACTAGAGGTCCTAGTGTAAGAACAGACCAAACGAATGAATAGGATACCCACTTCTGAGGATTTAGTCATTGCACATGCTATGGGTAGCATTGAACCATTGTGAGAAAGTCTTCAATTGCTGCTAGGGAATAAGTCAAAATGAAAAGAAACAGTTACATATCAGGGTACCAGCCCTAACACATCATCCTAAGTCTGGTAGGCACAATTGTACAGCAACACTAAGTAAAGATAGTTGTAGAGTCATAGAAAATATTAGAGATAGATGAGAGACTGAAATAATGGCGTCAGACACATTTCATGGTAACATATTCACTTCAGCCTCCCTTGGTGGTCCACGTGGAGAGAGGAAGAGACAGAACGAGATTTATTGCTAACCAAAGTTGTAAAATCTTTGAGGAATGTGCAAACCCCCTAATTACAGGTAAAGACATACATCACAAAAAAGGGGAGAGGGATGATTTAGGGGGACACATGCTATAGGAAGAGGAGGCATTTAGAGTATACATGTGACAAGATGGGCAGATCTTAGATTCATGAGAGCAACCTAACCTTGATCACCCTAAAGCTGGAGAATTTGTTTAACCTAAGATTTCCTGAGAAGCAATGCACTGCCCTTAACAGCAGGAAGTGAGTTCTGCCCATTGTTGAAGAAACAATGGTGTCTGTGCGCTGGATGGTTGGAGTCTTCAGGAAGATAACTTGACAATCATTTGAAATCCTCCTTCACCTGGGAAAACCTAAACAAAGAGCCCCTCCCTTTGGAGTTTGAGCAACTTGGAAACAGTATCATGATTCGGATTGGGTGGTCACTTTGTCTCCCCTTTGTCCTTCATCTTTCTCCAACTGTGGTTGTGTCCTTCTAAGGGGAGTTCTTCAGTTTTATTCTGCAGAAACATAAATCATGGCACTTTATCCAGGTGACAAGTGGATCTACATCTCAAACGTGATTTCCATCTTCCTGGGATCTCCATCTATCTGGGAGTTTTTACAATCAATTTTTTTTCTCTGTAGAAGTGAAAATGTGTTTATCTGCCCTCATTTTCTTACCAGCTTTTAGTAAGGGAAAAAAAATGTCTAAATAAACTGTCACACAGAGAATTTTTGTTTCAGCAATGTAGATTTTAAAACATTATAGACAACATCAGGGAACTTGCCTGATTCCAAACCAGTATAAGTACTTAGCTATAGTTCATTGTTATGTAAATGTCGACTCCCAGTTCTCCGAGGATTGAGAGAGCTGACTAATTGGGAGAACTTCTTACCACAATCCAGATGATTTGGAAAATTGAAAAATAAAATTTAACAATTTTGTTCAGCTGTTTTTGAGCAAACTTACCAAGCAGGCATTTTTTTCTCTATCAATAAATTCACAGGCTCAACTAAGTCATATTGCCCATCAGACTCTCCACACTGTAGGATTTACAATCTTGCAATATTCTAATCTGGCTAATTTCTCTCATTCCTTCCACATTAGAATTAGGGAAAGTTAATGGGTGGGTCTCAGGTTCTCCTGATGGCCCAGTAACCCCACATCCAGATTTGAAAACCCCCTTTCTTTCCATTTCTAATTTCATGTGGGGGTGCTGTTGTTTCCCCACAGCAGCATTCCAAATGACCCCTTAATGTAAAGCAGGGGTCTTTAAACTTTTTAAACATGGGGCTGGTTCACTGAACCTCAGACCATTGGAGGGCCAGACTATAGCTGAAAAAAAAAACAGCTGAACAAATTAACAAATTCATTGTGGTCCTGGCATGAGTCGGCTGCTAAGCAAGATAGTTGTGGTGGAAAAACACAAGACAGGCCAGGTAAATATCCCCAGTGGGCTGCTTGTTGCCCGTGGGCCATTAGTTTGAGGAGCCCTGATTTATAGCGTGGTCAGATTTCTCAAGCACTCTTTCCTGATAAATATAAATTTTAACTCAAGAAATGCAAGGAAGCAAAAATTGGCTTAAGCAATCTCCCTTCTTTAAGAACCATGGTGTATCAGATTTCATCACCGCTTTAATTTCTTCTTTAGAATCCTGATCATTAATTCCAGCATCTAACAGAGATTTTGATAATTTAGATTAGACCTTCCAAGTAAATGTCTTAAAGTTCTTTTAGATAGCCAACCCCAATTTACACTCTTAATAATTTCTGATTTAATCACAGCTTTTGGTTTTTCCTCACAACTCTGATCGACTCAAGTATCAATTTGAATTCCTCGAGTACTTAGGTTAAATATTCCTGATAAAAACTGAATAACTTTTTTCAAGCAGAGGTCTTTTTAGTATCGGCAGGTTGTTATGAGGGCTTCTTAGCCTTTACTTGGTTAGTCAAACTTTCTGCAACAGGAACAGAGCCTTGACTTTTGCAAGTTTGGCCAGGTGTGGGCCCCTCATATCCTGCTGTGATGTGGGGGGATATCTGTGACTGCTGTTGTTCAGAGTTTTTTGCTGGGCTAGGCAGAGGCTTTGCCTTCTGAACTCTGCTGGCAGCATTTGGATCAAGCTCCTTTCCCTATTTCCTGTGTGCCACTCAAAAGGACTTGGAGCATGCCCCATGTGGCAGTCAACTGCTTATGTTACTTTTATGATTGAAATGCAGGGGTGGAGTCTAGCCTGTTTATCTGGAGATAGCCATTGAGTAGCCAATGAGGTCTCCATGTGGACATGCCTTTCTCTTGATATGTCTGAGAAATCTCGTGATAATTCCCTCGTGAAGATGAGAAGCTATCTCCCCAATTGTTGGGAGTTAGTCTCAGAGATGATGAATCATGGACAAGACAAGATGGTAGCATCCGAGAAGCTGGAGGAGCCGGCGGAGATACCACACGGCTTTGCCCTCATGAAGGCAGACCTCTGAAGCTGGGGCGGCCATATGGAGACCTCTGCCAGCGATGAGTTGCTTCTGCTGTTGATGGACCCTGAGCCCTGGAAGCAAGGAACCATGTGGAGACCCCTGCCAGTGCTGGGATTCTGCACCCACTGACCTGTGACTTCGTGAGTCGGAAGGAGACTCTATAGACTGATTTTGGGCATATGGATTCATATCGGACTTATGACTCTGAACTGGACTGGGGTCAGTGTCCTGTTCCTTTTGTATATAAACATTTTCGTTATATCTATACACGTGTCCATGAAATCTGTTCCCCTAGCCCACCCGGACCGATACACCCCACTACATGTTTTTTTGTTGGGGCTTTATTTCCTTGTAAAGTCCCCTATCACTTTACCTTGAATGCCAATGCTTGGCTCAGTCTGCCTCTATTGGAGCAGGAGCAAAGTCCGGATTCCCTTGAGCCTGTCTCCAGTTCTTTCCCTGAGGGTTTCCCTCTGGGCATTGATGTCCTGCCTTTTATAATACCTGTTTGCAGACTCTCTGAAAATGCCCCTCTTCTCCTCATGGAAAGCATTTCCTGTTAGGTCTGGTGTAACTTGCCAAAGCAGCATTATGTCATCACTCTTGTCTCCCTTAAGGGTGCCGCTCATCAGGCACCTTGTTTGTGATGCTGAAGCCATTCTAGAATTTAGAATAAGCCATTCTAAATTCTATATCTGCTTCCTGAGCTATACATTTCTCCACCCGAGATAGCAACAGTCTTCCTTCTTTTTGCCTTTTTGTATTTCACTTCTCTGACTTCACCTTCTATGTTAAATATCTCCATCTGCATTTCTTTGGATCAAATCTCATCTCTCCCTCCAGCACTGACTTACTTGATGGTATTTTCCTGCTGCTATGTGGCAGTGGGATAAACACATTGACTCTGATATCTCCTGATTCAGTCTTCCTTTCCCCAGCTAGGCCTAAGATCTTTTCATCTGCCTGAGTTGCGTTCTGCCTATTTCTCACCTGATTTAAGTCTGTGGTGCCAAGGGATTGGCAAACTCGGGATTGGCAAACTTGTGAGACCAAAGAGCCAATCTTGTCCCCCCCTCCCCCCCACTCCCCCGAACAACTTTAAAATCACTCAAGAGCTTTAAATATGTTTTTCCAAACAAAGGAAATCCCCACAATGTGAAAAAAACAATAACCTTCAAATGTTTTCAGTGTTAGTTCAGAGCCACATTTTCACACTTAAAGAGCTGCAGTGGCTTGTGAGGCACAGTGTCCTGAGCACTGGCGGAGCCTGTAGGTTTCTCACTACTCTGCTTGTTTTGTTCTTTTGCGCTCTGTCCCTGCAGTGGCTCTTATACTGTTCTAATTTGCACCCACAGCAGCCAGGCCTCCATGGGAATGCTTTGTCCCTTCCTGAGGGCTTTTATTACATTAAAAGTTACCCTAGCTCAGATCTCCATATCAAAGTTTCCTGATTCTGAAAAAGAAGGATTAAATTTCTTTACCACTTGAAGAAACTCTAATTTTCTCATTCGCTACCACTACATTTTGTTTCTTCAAGGCGTAGCAAAGCGAGATTCCTTATTGTGCGTCCTTGCTCTTGCCTGATCTAAATCTCACTCATCATAAAAAAGCACACTTGAAAAATATTTTCCTGAGTCACTCTCTCTTTCCAATGAGTCTGTGCAATTTTTACATGGGATACAACTCAAAAGAGTCCTTTTCCTATTGGGCACAAGGAATGAGCACCATATGTCAGAGAACCAGCTACAAACACATCATCACAGGTGCCATAGGTGCAACTGTACAGTAATAATAAGTAAAGATTAAAGTAGAGTCATATAGAATATGAGAGATCGAGGAGAGATTGAAATAATGGAGTCAGACACATTTCATAGTAGCATGTTCACTTCAGTCTTGCTTGGTGGTCGAGAGAGAGAGAGAGAGAGAGAGAGAGAGAGAGAGAGAGAGAGAGAAGTATTTGTTTAGGCTTTTAAATCTTTTGGGGGACATGCAAGACCCCTAATTACATGTACAGATATACATCACATGTAAAGGTTGCACCATAGGTAATAGAGTAATGGGAAGAGGATGATTTAGGGGTAAACACACTATAGGAAGAGGAACGATTAGTGTATACATGTGACAAGATGGGCTGATCTTAGATCATGATGGCAGCCTAACCTTGATCTCCCTGGAGTTTTATTTAACCTAAGCTTTCAGGGGAAGCAGTCCACTGTCCTAAAACAGCAGGGAGTGAGTCCTGCCCATTGCGGGAGAAGCAATGGTGTCTGCTCACTCTGGGTGGCTGGAGTCTCGGGGAGATAACTTGACAATCATTTACCATATGTTGCAAGCAGTTAAATTTGGCATACACCTGGTGGGGGGGACAACTTGGGAGAAATCTTTTTATAGCCCCACAGGTACAAACATCAATTGAGAATAAGAATTTGAAATTTACAACATGAGTACAAGAAAATCAGAAGTTGTAAAGAATTAAATGGAATGCATAAAGAACAACAGTTTAGGCAATAGTGAGTTCAAACAAAGTCGCATTAACCATTTTGAATCATAAGCCTTATGTTTTTCTATGCTAGGAATGACACAATCAAGAGAAATGGCATCAAATTCACCACTAAAGAGAACATTCCATGATCTATCTTGATGTACAGTGCTGTCCCTAATAAGATAGCATCAATCTGCATGCAAAGACATCCAGTTAATATAGCTACCATTCAAATATATGCACCAGTCATTAAAGCTCTTGATGCAAAATCGAAGAATTCTACTAATGCCCTCAGTCCAAAATTGATCAAATATGCAACCAAGAAGCATTGATAATTACCTCACTGAAAGCAACTGGAATGCAAAAGTTGAGACAAAGAGGAAAGAACAGGAGTAGGAAACTATGGCCTTGGTTTTAAAAAACAAAACTGGAGGTCATACACTAGATTTTGTAAGACCAAGCCCTTTTTCATAGAAAAAAACCTCTTTTTAACAACACAAATGGTTGTTGCACACATGCATTTGTCCAAATAGAATATACAGAAATAAAATGATAGCATCTGTGGGAAAAGGAAATGGAAAACTCAATATCACCAGATGAAATGTGGCCAGAGACCAACTGTGGGACAAATTTTAAGTTGATTATATATAAATTCACTTTAAGCTAAAGAAAATTAAAGCAAGTTCAAGAAACACAACCTTCAGTATACCCTGCCTGGATGTTGTGCTAGTCTAGGTAGATAAGAGAAACAAAATTGATAGATACTCATATGTGTATAAGAAAGAACTGTATATAAAGAGTAATTGCATTCCTGCAATTGAGAAAACATTCCATTCCAGCCTAGTCCAAATCAAGTCTATAAGTCCGATATGTTCAATACCAATCTATAAATTCTTCTTCAAACTCATGAATCACATACAATGACATAAAATGCAGGAAGATCACAGGCCTTGGGTGGAAAGTCTGTGGATCCAGTGGCAGCAGAAGCACCTCAAGACTGCCAGGAGTTTCCATGTAGCTTTTCCAGCTTCAGGGCTGTAGTGTAGCACCATCTGTCTTGTAAACAGAAATGTTTTGAGGCAGTGGGTGCATGATACCTTCAGTGAGCTCTTGATCTCTGTCATGGCTCCAAATGAGGTTATCAAGTTGTGACCAGATTGACAGGCCAGATACCATCCCTTTCTCAAGTTGCCAGATTATGTAATCATCACAGATGTCTAGAACATAGCAAGAACATATTGGACACATTGAACAATAAAGAAAAAGACCCAATGAGCTCTTCAAAGATATCAAGAATATTATTCATAAAGAAAGGAAAAGATCATCAAAAATACAACTGTGTTAGACAGGGTTCTCTAGAGAAATAAAACCAGGGCACTAATAAGTATCTCTCTATATTTATATAGATATAAATATATATAACACAAATCAACAGTTAACTAACTTATACAGCAGTACAAATGGCTTGGTGCAACTCACATGCATGAGACAGCTTATACACTAGCAGTCCTTCAAGTCTTCCGGGCCACTGAGTAGTCCTCTGTAGAGCAATTCAGGCTATCTGGTCACAAGAAGCAAACAGCAAAGCAGGTTACCAACATTCAGATAGATGACAGAATCTGACAGTCCCCAGCTAAAAAGATGTATTATCAGGAGGATGGAGAAGCAGGGCTTGAATGAACCTTAACCCACAGCAACACAGTCCATGAGTTAGGTGTCCCATGGGCACCATAGCTTGGAGATCAAGACACAGGACAAACAAAGCTGGACTAAAGATTCAAAAGCAAGAAAGCCAAGGTAGGAAATGCTGAGCCATTTGTATCTCAGCCCTTCAATTGATCTTACATGTGTTCATTGGCCATGTTGTCACAACAAACCTACCTATCATCTTTGGCCTTGTTGACACAACAAGCAATCCTATCACAACAGGAAAGATCAAAGTGGATGTCAGAAGAGACTGAAACTTTCTCTTTATCAGAATAACTCAAGCAAATGGAAGAAAATATGAAGTCAAAGAGCAGAATATAATTTTCAAAAGGCAGCTTGAAAACTTGAATGAAAAATTATGCTCAACATTTTTTAAACTGAAAAACTCAATAAAAGTTCAATCCTAGAGTTGCAATATTTACAGATACTCTGGGCAAAATAGTGAATGAAAGGGGAAGCATACAAAGAAGAGGGGAAGAATATAGAGCCACTGCACCAAAAAGAATTAGGTGATATTTCATCATTTGTCAAGAGGCAGCATCTGAACAAGAACCCAGTGGTGCTGTACTAAAAGCATTAGGCAAAACAAGACTATAGGAATTGATGGAATGCCAACTGAAAGGTTTCAACAAGCTGATCAATTATTGGAAGAAATTAGTCATCTATGTCAGAAAATTTGGAAGGCAGCTACATGTTGAACTGAGTATAACAGATCAATATTTGTACCCATTCCAAAGAAAGGTGACCCCACATAATTATCAAATTATAGTATAATAGCATTAATATCACATTGAAATAAAATTTTGCTGCAGATCATCCAACTGTTGCTATAGCAATACATTGACTTGCACAACCAGAGGTTCAGGCCGGATTCAGATGAGTATGTGGAACAAGGGGTATCATTGTTGGTGTCAGATGGATCTTGGCTGAAAGCAGAGAATACCAGAAAGATATTTATTTGTGTTTCATAGACTATGCCAATGTATTTGATTATGTGGATCATAAAAAACAAACAAACAGAAGAAAATTTCATTGTGCTCATGTGAAATTTCACATGGATCAAAAGACAATGGTGTAAACAGAACAAGGGAATACTGCATAGAACAAAATCAGGCAAGATGTGTAACAGGGTTGTATTTTAACACCATACTTATTTGATCTGTGTTGGAGACAGAACTGGGGAGAGAGTGTATGTGGGCAAATTCTCTGCACCAGATGCTAAGGAGTCTGGGAGGCTATAGCTCCCATCGAAGGAGGCTTTCATATTCATGTATGGAAATGCAGTCAGTCACGCTGTCCTAAGTAAAAGTTGTTCCCCACAATTCCTCCCTCCCTACAAAATGATGATTTTAAGCTAGCACATGGTCACTTACTATACTTTCTCTTTTTAAAAAATCAAAAGAGTAAAAATAAAATGAAATAAAAAGATCATTTTATTGGGGGCTCTTACAACTCTTATAGCAATCTGTACATCAATTATAACAAGCACATTTGTACATATGTTGCCATCATAGTTTTCTAAGCATTTTATTGAGCCCTTGGTATCAGCTCCTTTTTCCCGCCTCCTTCCCTCTGCCTTTGTGACCCTTGATATTATTATTTTCATATCTTAAACCCACTGCTGTCTTCCTTCCCCCATGGTTTCTGTTGTTCATCTCCCAAGGTAAGGGTGTGTATGATTATGTGTAGATCATTGCAAATAATTCCCCTTTCCTACCCTCCTCTCTCCATTCCCCCCACCCACCCTCCTAATAATGCTACTCCTATTCCTGTTTCTGACTTCTCTGTGTACTGAGTCCTGAGCTCTTATCTCTTAGCAATACCTGTGCACATGCTCCAGTCTAGCCCACAATGAAAGACAGGACTGGGATCATAAGAGTGAGGGTGCCAAAGCCTCAAGAAACCAGAGGAATATTGTGTATTTAATTGGTGTTATACTGCACCCTGGTTGACTCATCCCCTCCTTGTGACCCTTCTGTGAAGGGATGTCCCATTGTCTACACATAGGTTTTGGTCACTGCTCCAAGTCCACTCGTTCTCAACAATATATTTTTCTTTTTTGTTTGTTTTGATGCTTCTTGTGCCTGTTACATGATCCTGTCAACATCTCATTATCGCACAAGCCGGTGTGCTTCTTCCAAATGGGTTTTCTTACAACCTGGCATCTCATGATGCTTATTCTCCTGGTCAGATTGCTAAGACAAAATGAGTGCATAAGCAAAGTGGTGAAGGAAGTTCATAGTGCCAAGATATCAAAAGATATAGCATCTGGAATCTTAAAGGCTTGAAGGTAAAAAAGGGACCATCTAGCAGAAAAGCAATAAGCCCACTTAGAAGGTTAGCTATTTGAAGTCTATCTGCTAAAGGTTATCTTTTATTAAAAACAGCCAGGTCATCAAACCCTAAGTACAGTTCACTCTCTTCTGATAAAGATCATAGAATGTTTCCCTGGAGAAGAGTTCAGGGGCAATTAAGGTTAAACTCACTCAGATATGACCAAGTTTGGGCCAACTTCTTAGCTCTAGAACCCACCTATCTTGTTACATATGTACATTCCTGTCACATGTATGCCTCTAATGGTTTCCATTCCTACTGAATGTCTACTGTTAGTTTGCCCTCCTATTTTTACTCATATGCCTCAAAAACAACCCCTGTCGTTACATATGTGCTTACTGTGGTGTTCATGCCTGATATTATGTAAGGTGATCAAGAGAAGAGATTGCTCTCATTCTGGTTGTCAGGGAAAAGGCAAGCCTTTGAATACTGTGACTGTTGTTCCTTTAATTTACTCTCCAATTCCACAACCACCCCTTGGACCCCATCGGTTGTGGATGGGCTGCCCCCCACTACCACCAACAAAAAAAATGGTAGGCTCAGAAAATCATCAGAGAAGCTGCAGTATATGAAGAAGAGTGTGACTTCTGAATTAGATGAATGCTTATTAACCACCGTCAATAGGCAGATGACATAACCTTGTTTTCTAAAAGGGAGGAGGAATTGAAGCACTGGCTAGAGAAAATGAGGGATTTTAGACTTCAGTATAGATTACAACTCAAAGTAAGGAAGATACAAACCCTCACAACTAAATCAATAGATAACATCTTTATAAATGGAGAAAAGAAAAGTTTTTATTTTTCCAAGATATCATGCTGTTTGGATACACGATGACAGCTCAAGGAAATAGCTGGCAAGGGATCAAAGGACACATTCCAATAGATAAATCTGATGCATAAGACCTCTTTTGAGTCATTAAAGGAATGATATTACTTTGAGGACAAGGTATGCCTGACCCAAACCATGATATTTTCAATGGCTTCATATGCATGTGAAAGTTGGAAATTGAATAAAGAAGAATAATTGATACATTTGAACTGTGGTACTTTAGAAGAATATTGAAAAATAAACCTCACTTTCATGGTACTATGCCCTGCTAAAAGGCCAAAACAGCCTATCTTGGAAGAAGTCCAGCAGAGTGTTCCTTAGAGGAAAGTTTGGCAAGATAAGTCTTGGATGCTTTGTGAATATTGTCCGCAGAGATGGTCCCTGAAGAGGGTCATCATGCTTGCTAAGATGGAGCAGCACTTGGAAAGAGGAAGACCCTCCAGGAGGTGGACTGGCACATGGGGTGCAACAATAGGCAGGGAACAATCGTGAGAATGGAGCAGTGTCTCTTCTGTACTGCACCAGGCCACTATGGGTCAGAGCTAACTAGAAGACACCAACAATAACAAAATACACAATTTTACCTGGTTTCTGACATTCATTGAAATGACCACATTGAACTAACAGAAAAATCCATGATTGCAATGTTTATGAAAGAAGTTTAAAGTTTTAATGTTAGTAAGAAAGACTCAGGGTTGGGCTGTTCATCAGAACACGTGACAAAGTTTTTGGGGTCTGGTAATCAATGCCCAAATGGACATATCACTGATGTAAGGCTCAACCTGCAGGTATTCAGTTTAAGCTAAGGGGCCCAGCAAACCAGCTCCTGCATAAATATCTTGAGGCATCTGACTCCAAGGTGAAGGCACTCAGCTCCACTTCTGTGATTCAGCAAGGCCAGCTTCTCCAATTCAGTGTTCAGAGACTCGTGCACACCCCAACTTTGATAGTTATCCTGCACAAAAGCATTCCGATTTTCTTGCTCTTCTGGATTGGTAAGTCCAACACTTGTTTTATTTTCTGGCTTTGGGTCCTGCTGAAGCTATGACTGTCTTCTGGATGCAAGAACACTCTCCATTCCTGGTCCCTGTTAGCAATAAGATTCTCCCTCTTGCTTCTCTGGGGATATATATATATATATATATATATATATATATATATATATATATATACAGCAGGATAGCATTATGGGGAATCCAGTTCACTGTTACTCACAGATGAATCTTATTAATACTTTCCCCCAACTTCTTGCGAGATCCATGCAGGGAAAGTTTGTTTGATGGGAGGTGGAGATGAAATAAATAACTCACTACCCCTGCTATAGGACTTTATAATTGTACATAAAGTAGCCAAAGAGGGAGTAATTTCCACAGTTTATTTTTATTATTATATCATTTCAAGAGACAAATAATCTTAGAATATCTAAACAGTAACATTTGATTTTAGAAAATTCTAAGGAATGGTAGTAAAGAATCTGGACCTTTAAAATATATACTATAAAAGGTATATAATCCGATCTTAATAGGTTGCAATTTAAGGAGATAAAGAAATGTCACAGACTTATGTGACTGGTAGACATTACTAAAGGTCATCTGGCCCATATTATCCTTCCATTAGGACAACATATATCTAAGCTATTCCAAATGACTCATTCTTAAAAACTATGACCTCACTATAAATATATTTGCAATTATTCTCTCTGTGTGAAATATCTTATTCATATCCATAGTAAACTATCAGATGCCATTTTAAATCTAGTAAGACCTTGGTATGAATGTAAACTAAATCAAATATATGTTTCCCTTGAAAAAGAGTTTTGTATTCTGTTTAAAACCATATACAAGTATAATTTTACATCCTGCTATTCACTTTGCATTTGTTTATGTTGTAAATGTGCTAGGGGAACTGCAGTAGTCACTCAGCCACATAAACCTAAATTGAAGACAATTCTGATCCTTGGTTTTTTTTTATTATAATTCTCATCCTCTTTCACAGTTGTATTGGGACTATATAAATGTGCCTCAAATATTGAAATATTGACAGAAGTTATAAAAGTCACTTCAATTCTAATTTTACATGTAGTTATTTTATCCATTATCCCTGCTGGTGTTGCAGTTGTTAAGTGACATTGGGCCCCTTCAAATCCATCATGAGGCTAAAATGAACAGAACGGAACACTGCAGGGTCCTGCACCACCCTACCCAACCTATTCCTCAGTCCATTGTTGCAGTCACTGTGCTAATCCCTCCTGTTAAAGATCTTTCTCTTTTCCAGATTAGTTAACTTTACCAAGAATAATGTCTTTCTCCAGAGTCTGTTTTCTCCTGACAGCAAGTCCAAAGTTTGTTAGAGGAAATCTATGTATTCTTGTCTATAAGAAGCACTCTAGACTAACTTTTTTAAGACCTTGTGATGTGACGGAGTAAAGACTATGGGAGTTGAGCCATCAGGATCTTCACTTGCTGATGGGGCACAAGTCAAGGTAAAAAAGAAACAGCTGAAAAAGTATGTGATTAATTGAAACTTGGAGTGATTGAACTATAAATCTAGGAAAATTGGAAGTGGTCAAAATTAAAATAGAAGCTTAAAGACGGATACTAAGTGTGAGCTAAATGAACTAGTATTGGTCATTTTGAATCAGAAAATCATGTGGTTGGTTTGCTATGCTGAGAATGATACACAAAAAATTCTGCAGTTTGAAGGGCAAAGGGAACAGGTAAAAAAGAGGAAACTTTGTAAAAGTAAAAATGATTCATAAATTATCAAGGATTCATGGGTGAGGGAGAGAGAAAATGAGGAATGAAAACCTGGGGCTCAAGTAGAAAGCAAATGTTTTGAGAACAATGAGGGTAACAGATGTACAAGCATGTTTGTCACAATGGATGTATGTATGGATTGTGGTCAGAGTTGTATAAGCCCCCAATAAAATGATTTAATTTTAAAAAAGAGGGAACTTTATATTTGCCCCTCCCCCACAGAAGTTTTCCAAACCAGTTGTCGTGTGATTAAATGTTCAAAATGTATGGTTTTAAAGGCAGGTCTCTTTATATAAAGAAACTGCTGACATTTTTATCTCTTAAAGAATCGTGGGAGAAAAGCCATTCTTCTGAGTCTCAAAGCATATTCTGATTGCAGCAACTGACCTGTCAATCCAGACTTCCATTTACAAACCCCCTGCCCTGTTGGGTTTTTGTTTCCATTTCCTTTCCTGAGAAAAGGGCAATGTGTGGTCCAAGCTGGAGCACTTAGAGGGTTAAATCTTCCCCCTCATGTAGACTATCCCTCTCCTGCTTCAATGAATTGGCACTTGATGAACAGAAGTCAAGTGTACATGGCTGACCTGTGATAGTCATTCACAAAAATACCATAGCTTTCTTGGGGATTTGTAGGGAGAAGGAGTGAAGATCCAGTTTTTTCAACAGGTTCTTGAACATAGCCACTATTATGACTCAAACTTTGCTTTCTTTGACAGTGGTAGCATTTTTTCCTTGTCTTCATCCTCATTATCATCTTCATCATCATCAGGATAATCTACCAGACCCATGAAGACTCCCGTGATGGTGATAGCTGCCATCTGAGATGTATTTTTGGGAACAGATTCAGAGGAGCCAGGGGAGCCCGGGGATCCGGGGGAGCCTGGGGAGCCAGGCAAGATTGCTGCAGATGACTGGCTGCTGAGATTGGACTTTGTCAGAAGGAATATTTCACATTCTATTTTGTTGTAAAATCCTGTCTGTGATAGGATTATATCTATCTGCCTTCATGTAAATCCAATCAAAACAACTACTATTCAAATTTATGCAGCAACCACAAAAGTTAGTGATGAAGTAGAAGAATTCTATCAACATCTTGAGTCAGAAATTGAACCAATATGCAATCAAGATGCATTGATAATTATTGGCAATTGGAATACAAAAGTTGGAAAGGAAAGGGAAGGAACAATCTTTGGAAAATATGGTTGGGAGAATACATGAGAGAAGCTTTCAAGGCCAAAGTCTTCTTAATAGCAAATACCTCTTTTATTTATTTATTTATTTTATTTTATTTATTTATTTTTTTGTGGGCATCACTGCCTCTGGTGGTCGTGGGCGCTACCCAGCGCTGCTGCTGAGAGCCGCCGCTGGATTTGAACTGCCAAGCCCGTGGGCCGCAGTCCCGCACTCAACCACTTACGCCACCGGGGCTCAGCCCCACAAATACCTCTTTTAAATCATGCAGAGATTATACACATGCATTTCTCTATATTGAATGCACAGAAATCCAATTAACTTCAGCTATGGCAAGAAACAATGAAGAAGCTCAATATTAGCTGCAAAAATCAGGCCACTGGCTAACTGTGGAACAGACCACTATTTTAGGTTGAAGCTGAAGAAAATTGCAACAAGTTCTCAACCCTAATCACAGCAAATGTCTCATACTTACCGAGGCATAGTGATTATCTCTTGGATTGCTAGCCTCAAGGTCCACAGTTCAAAATCAAGAGGGAGAAAGATGGGACACTCTCATAAAGAGTTACAATCTCCCAAACACACAGGTATTATCTTATCTTGTCCTATAGGTTCTCTATGAGTTAGTATCCACTAAATAGTAGAGTCTGTTTGTATGCTTGTTTTTGCTGCTGGATCTAGTTTTAGTATATCATCTAGGTTTTTGCTTATTTGTTTCCTTGCCCATAAAATTTTGTTTTTTCTTTGTTTGTTTCTGTGTTAGACAGGGTTCTTGTGTTACTTCGGGTAGACTAGAGGAACAAATTTCATACACATGCATATAAATATAAGGAAAAAGTTTATATATAAGAGAAATGGGACATTAAGAAAGCATCTCAATGCAGACCAGCACAAAGTCACAAGTCCAATATTAACCCATATGCCCGATATCAGTCTATAAAGTCTCCTTCTGATTCACGAAGTCACAGGTCAGTGGGTGCAGAATCCCGGCACTGGCAGAGGTCTCCCCATGGCTCCTCACTTCCAGGGCTCAGGGTCCATCAACAGCACAAGTAACTCATCGCTGGCAGAGGTCTCCATGTGGCTGCCCAGCTTCAGGGGTCTGGCTCCATCAGGGCAAAGCATATGGTCTCTCCACTGGCTCCTCCAGCTTCTCAGACACTGCCATCTTGTCTTTCCCATGATTAATTGTCTCTGAGACTAACTTATTCCCAACAACTGGGGAAGATAGCTTCTCATCTTCACAAGGGAAATGTCGCGAGATTTCCCAGAAGTCTCAGGAGAAAGCCATGCCTGTACAGAGGCCTCATTGTCTACTCGAAGGCTATCTCCAGATTAGCAGGCTAGACTCCACCCCTACATTTCAATCATAAAATTAACATAAACACATGACTGCCACAGACCACCCCTTGTTAATTTTATACTTTCACATAAGTCTATATGTAACCTTCAAATAAATAATAAAATCATATCTATACCTAACAGGATAAAACTAAAATGCATACAATTCAACATGTGTCACTATCATTTAAAAATAACATTCTTGGGTTGAGACCCGGTGGCGTAGTGGCTGTGTGCGGGACTGCGGCCCACTGGGATGGAGGTTCAATTCCGGCTCCCAGGAGCAAAGGCTTGGCCTCCTACTCCCACCACCAGGGCAGTGATGCCTAAAAAAAAAAAAATAATAACATTGTTATAAGTGAGCAAAACAAAAGATATCCTGTGCCTTACAACTATAGTTACAAAAAACCTACACTTTGATCCTATAACCCTATGAATATATGTTCCACCATGTATAAGATTTTGCAAGCCAAACCACCTCATGCCTTCACTTCCCCATTTTGGGTATCTAATTTCTATATTGCCCACTTACATCAACCCAGTGCTCTAAGGAAACAATCATATCTTTCAACATGAAGAATCTTCATTCCAGTTGGAAACTCATGAAGTATGCATCCATTAGCAAAGTCAAATCAGGACAGGTCATTCATAAAGTCAGCAGTGATATGCACCAGTTCATAGACTCAAATCACTTCTCTTCCTCTAGTTGGGTTCTGGTCAACTCAATGTGGACTTTTCCACTTAGCCTCAACACGGTAGCCATTGGTCACCATTAGACCAAGATCCCATCATAAAACCTAAACATGCCTAGCTCTCTCATGCTAGATCATGAACTTCAGACCAGTCAATCTGCTCTCATCTCCTCTATTTGTTGTGAACAAAATCCACCAGTGTCAGTGGCCAAAGTCAACCCATCTCTGTACTGCTGCATTTCTCCTACATTCACTGATAAGCAGTATATCTGTGTGGTCACCTAACAAGCATTTCAGCCTGCCACAAGTTTCCTTTAACATTCAGACCCAGAGAAGAGTTATCTTCATGGTTCCAGATTCCTTGCTTCTGAAGATAATCACTCGTCAGGATTTTCCAAGGAAATAGACTCTAATCCTTCGTTGTTGGTCAGTCTGACCTTCTCTCAGACTACAAGTATCCTGAGTACTCCAAAAGACTGGGTGGGGCTACTTTCTTCAGAGAAGTCTTTCCAGGTGGCCTAACCCCATTTAAGCTCAAGGTGGGGTTAATCTCTTTAGAGATGTCTTTGATGCTATATCCTAAACCCTCTAGAGGTCAATGTTTGGCTTGCGGTAACTGGACTTGCAAACTCTTTTCATACTTCCCAATAAATATTTCTATGCATCCTTATATTTATAATAGCAGGCATAATAAATCAGTATAAACAGCATAGTCAGAAATCAAACTTAATTCTTAAAACAGTCATGGTGAATACTTATTAAGCTTATCTATATCCTTATCTAAATTACTGTTTACATAAAAACATTGAATTAGGACTCTGAAGGCATCAAAGCAGATCCCTGCTTTCAGTCCGGCATTCTGATCTTCTTAACCATTTTCTTGAACTGAACCTGCGCTGAGATACTCAAATGGTGGCCCCCACCCCTGAGCTCAAGCTATACATTAACAGGTTCCATTTTATATAGGAACAACCAAAGGCAGCATCCACACAAAATAATCAAAATTTTAACTTCCCATATTGTTTCCAGAAAATAACTCAGTAAACTCCAAGGATATATCTGACTTCTGTCTAGCCAAAAAAGTAACAATGCCATGAAGCAAAAGTCAAACAAGCATCTACGTTCCATCTTATGATTTGTTCCTTTAGTACCTCACTCCTAAGGTACCATAATGTGTTAGTCAGGGTAGACTAGAGGAACAAATTTCATAGACATGCATATAAATATAAGGAAAAGACTTATATATAAGAGAAATAGGACATTAAGAAAGCATCCCAATCCAGTCCAGCACAAAGTCATAAGCCGATATTAACCCATATGTCCAATATCAGTCTATAAAATCCCCTTCTGGTTCACTGAGTCACAGGTCAGTGGGTGCAGAGTCCCAGCACTGGCAGGGGTCTCCCCATAGCTCCTCACTTCCAGGGCTTAGGGTCCATCAACAGCAGAAGTAACTAATTTTATGATTGAGATGTAAGGGTGGAGTCTAACCTGTTAAACTGGAGATACCCATTGAGTAGCCAATGAGGCCTCCATGTGGGCATGACCTTCTCCTGAGACTTCTGGGAAATCTCATGATATTTCCCTCATGGAGATGAGAAGCTGTCTCTCGAGTTGTTGGGAGTTAGTCTCAGAGACGATGAATTACAGATAAGACAAGATGGCAGCATCTGAGGAGCTGAAAGAGCCAGAGGAGAAGCCACAGGGCCTTACCCTGATGGAACCAGACCTCTGAAGCTGGAGAAGCCACATGGAGACGCCTGCCAGCGCTCAGTTGCCTCTGCCACCACTGCATGCTGTTGATGGATCCTGAGCCCTGGAAGCGAAGAGCCATGGGGAGACCCCTGTCACCGCCGGATTTCTGCACCCACTGATCTGTGACTTCGTGAGTTGAAAGGAGACTTTACAGGCTGATATAGGGCATATCGACTAATATCAGACTTAAGACTTTGAATTGGACAGGGTTGGGATGCTTTCTCTATGTCCCATTCCTCTTGTACCCTTATATCCATATGCGTGTTTATGAATTTATTCCTCTAGTCTACATGGACTAACACAAACAGCCAGATAACAGAATCCAAAAGTCCCAAGATTAAGAAATGCATATTCCAGTAACATGGAGAAGCAGAGCTTGAAGAAAGCTCAGATTACAGTGACACAGTCCAGAGACTAGGTGTCCCATGGGTAGTATAGCTTGAAAATGGAGGCACAAAACAGGCAAGGCAGCTGCTGCACACTGGTCCAAAGATTCGAGAGCAAGAGAGAGAAAGGTGAGGCTGGCGAATTCTATTTATATCTCCGCCCTTCAACTAATCTCACATGTGTTCATTGGGCATGTTGTCACAACAACCTACCTATCACAGTTTCCTTCAGGAAATTTTAGAAACTTTTGCTGAAATGTCCCAGAAACAAGCTATGTAAATTTGGAGCCCATAAAGCTATCTCTCTTCTTTCTTCCTCGAACATATTTCTGCCAGGTATTGAGGAACTTCTATATCATTCCTTTTTAAGGAGTATAAAGCTTCTATCCAAGGTACAATTAGCATACCTTTCAAGTATCCCTTAATATATTATTTTGTATCAATTATGCATTTATTGTCCATTCCAATTTAGGATCATTTATATTGAATAGCTTTTATTTTTTTAATGTTTCTTGTGTTCAGAAAATAGACTGAGAAAATATGAAGAAACTGTACAATCCTAATGCAGACATTTCATAATTTTAAGCCATTCAGTATCCTCTTGTTGAGTTTGAATGAGTCTCTTTGTCTATGTATAATTTCTGCATGATTTCCAAATTTCCATTCTTTTTCGTGTTATTCATGATGTGCCATTTTAATAAATTAAACTGGAGTGTTTTCCAAGAAGGTTGAGTTATTCTCTGAATCTATGAATTTCAATTTTTCTCTATTCCTATTTTTTAGTATTTAAAAATTGCATATACTATAAGATAAAAAGGGGCTCAATGTTTTTATACAAAATGGAACATGAAGACAATCATATTCTTCAATTAACTGCTTGAAATTCTTGTGAATTTTCAGTAATATAATTAAAGATTTTTGAAATTTAGATCCTACTTGTAATGTTGAAACTATTTCACATATACTTGCTTTTCTTATGGGTTCACATGCATTATACTTTCTTTTCATTTGGTTATTTTGGTATATATATCCCTTAAATTCAAATATGTATATGCATTGCAAACACATAATTCTGTTAAGCTTAAACGTCAATTAATTTTATTATCTCCAGAGACTGTAAATTAAAATACTTTACATTATAACATAAATGGCACTTAATTGAAGGATGTACACTGATACAGACAGGAACCAGAAGCATGGGGAATCCAGGACAGATGATCTCTTTAGGGCCAGTGGTAAAGTGTTGATACCAGGAGGGTGGAGGGCATCTGGGGTAGAAAGAGGGAACCAATTATAGGGAAATGCATATGAATTCTACCTGGTTTATGGACAATAGGAGAGTGGGTGATGGGAGACATGAGACAGTGTTTGATATGACAAACTCATAATTTATAAATTATCAAGAGTTCATGAGGGAGTGACGAGGGAAGGAAAAAATGAGGAGCAAATACAAATGGGTTAAGTAAAAAGCAAATGTTTTGATAATAATGATAGCAACAAGTGTCCAAATGTGCTTAGAATACACTAGATATGGATTAAGATAAGAATTCTATGAGTCCTCAATGAAATGATTTAGAAAGAAATATTTGGAAATTTTTCTTCTGTAAACTCCTTAAAATCCTTACAATAAAGGCACAAGGTAATTTCCACTACCAATGGTGTATGAACTCATTTATTCAAATCACAACTATTGTATGCAAGTTATATCTAAATAAAAATTTAAAAATTAGGCAGCAAACACCAACAAAATAGGGTACTGAATTACTTCAGATTTGGTTATTTTATTGGATAATCAGCTTCTTAAAGAAAAGTAAAATAAAATAAGCACAATGGTAATCTTCCATAAGACTACTTTTCTACCCTAACAATTATCGGTGAATCCCTATTATTTGTTACATAGGAAATGGAAGTAGATTTATAGCCATCACCACTCATGTACATAACAGGTATAACTCAGGGTTTGAGACTGATGTCAATCTACCAGTAGAGATATTTTCCTATTTTGAAGATAGCTTGTCTTCTTATTCAAAATGGTGAATGCATTAAGAAACAAACATTGTACTTTTCTTATTTACACTCTATTACTGAACTATTTTGAATAGTTTGCCTATATGTTGTTTTTATTCATTCTTTATCTTACCTCCTTTGGTGCCTTGAGCAACTGGTGTGTTTTAGTCCAGGTAAACCAGAGAAACAAATTCATAGACATTCATTTGGATATAATGGTATGGTTTATATACAAGAGGAATAGGACATTAAGAAAGCATCCCAACTCAGTCCAGTTCAAAGTCATAAGTCCAATATTAGCCCATATACCCAATATCAGTCTACAACATCTCCTTCGGACTCACACAGCCGCAGGCCAGTGGGTGCAGAATCCCGGCACTGCCAGAGGTCTCCCCATGGCTCCTCGCTTCCAGAGCTCAGGGTCTATCAGCAGCATCCAGTGGTGGTAGAGGCAACTCAGCACAGGCAAGGCTCTTCATTTGGCATCTCCAGCTTCAGAGGCCTGACTTCATCAGGGTAAGGCCCTGTGACTTCTTCTCTGGCTCCTTCAGCTCCTCAGACACTGCCATCTTGTCTTGTCCACAATTCATCATCTCTGAGACTAACTCCCAACAACTTGGAAGATATGAGGGAAATATCCACGAGGGAAATATCACGAGATTTCCCTGAAGGCTCAGGCAAAAGTCATGCCCACATAGAGGCCTCATTAGCTACTCAATGGCTATCTCCAGATTAACAGGCTAGACTCTACCCCTACATCTCAATCAAGAAATTAGCATAAGCATATGGTGTTTTAAATTAACTAGAAGACTCATCAATAGTCGACAATATTGCTAAAATGTATTTCAGTTAAATTGATATTTCTTACTTAATATGCATTCATACACAATATGTTGGCTGTGTCAGACAGGGTTCTCTAGAGAAACAAAACCAAGATATATATGTATATACATATATACATACACATAACATATATATAACATAAAGAAATCTAATAGCTAATTAACCCACAGAGCAATACAGAGGACTCAATTCAATTCACTTCCATGAACAGTTAATATCACTGGAAGCCTTTCCACTCACAAGGGCTGCTGGGGCCAAGGTCACGAAGCAACCAACTGAGTCTTTCCCAGAGCAAAGCAGACAGTGTGGACACAGGCAGCAAAGAGCACCAATAGTCAGCAACTCAAGAGCTTTGTGAAGTAGGTCCAGATGGATAGGCAGCGGGATCTGATACCATAAAGCTCAAGCATTATATACACCAGCAGGATGGCGAAGCAGGTCTCAAAGGAACCTCGTGCTCTAGAGACAGGATCCATAGATTCCCGTAGCTAGTGTAGCTCACAAGTTGAGGCAGAGAACTAGTTGAAGCAGCCCCACACTGATCGGAGCACCAGAGAGCAAAAGACAGAGAAAGAAGGGCTTTGTTGAGCCATTTGCCCACCAATCAAATTGTGACCTTTTGGCCAGGTTGGCACAATAAATCTACCTACCATGTCTTTACATTTAAAACATTCATAATTATATTATAAATATCAAGCATAACTGTAGAAATATTAAACTTTGGCAATGTTTCATGGTAGTTTGTCTATGATATCTGAAAAAGATCATGTATATTTGACCCTATCTTTGCTAACTGGTAACTGCATGATGAGAAAATTATTCTTTGTGCATATAACTTATATCATCAGCACAAGTGGTGACAATGTTTGCTGTATAGGATTTTATCTTAGAAAAGTGAGAGATACTAATATTCAAAATGTATTAACATTTTTAGTTTATTGCAAATGCAAGAAAGATCTCTCAACATCTTTTAGAACTCATCTTTAAAATCTAGATGAATCACATTTATCAGTTACAATATTAATTCATGTGTTGGAATCAGAAATTTTAAAGTTTAAGGTAAAGGCTATGGAAAGGAACTTTGTCATTTTTTCATGTTTAATCATTTTATTGGGGGTTCATACATCATTTCTCATAATACATAAATAGATATATTGTGCAACGCTTCTTCACATTCCTGCACCTGTCATCACTCTCTGAACCTCTACCTTTCCATCCTAGCCTCTGACCTCAGCCTCCCATTCCTTCTCCTCCATCTTTGCTCCCCATTCCCCCACCAATTCTCAATACTCCATAAATTATTGTTTTGTCATAGCTTACATTGTTCAATGTCTCCCCTTGCCCTCTCCCCCAGTGTCTATTCCCCCTGGTAGAGGGTTATAGGTAAATCCCTGAAGTTGGGACCCCCTCTCCACCCCACTTTCTTCCACCCATCCTGCATTCCCACTACTGGTCCCATGGGGTTCATACCTTCTGGGTTTCCCGCATTTCCATTTCTCATCTCCACAGTAGTGTAGAACTGGGACGGTGACAGTTGGAAGGAGGAAGCTTTCAGGAACTAGAGGAAAGTTGTATGCTTCATTGCCACCTCACTGAGCCTCACTAGCCTGTCTCCTCCCCAAGACTCCCCTGTGTCCAAAGCAGTGAGACCTCATCACTCCAGTCCAAGGTCAGCTGCAGTAGGCAATATCTCCCAGTTCCATCTTTGATTTCTTTAGGTATGTGAGCAGAAGATCAGAGTTTATATGTAAATTGGAAGAAGTCTAGATTGTGTAGTGTTCATGTATTTGGTGGCCAAATAAAGGAACAGTGGCAGTTTAAATCTGCCAGCTGTACACAGGGCAAAAGATATGGAGACTCTTTTTGTAAAGAGTGCAGCTTTGGAAACACCACCAAGTATTTTTACTTGTCTTAAAAGGTCTACAGGGGCCAGAATGGATTCGATTCTATGGCAATGGGTTTAGTTTTAGATGAACTGTCACTTTGTCTCCACAATGTCAATGCCAGTGCAAAGTCAAAGATAAGTTTATTATATGTTTTGTTCAGTGTTACTGAAGAGTGAATGACTCTTTTTCAAGGTTAAAGATTAGAGAAATTATTAAGAGATTGACACCAGAGGGCAGTGATATCCCCCCAAAAAACAAACAAAAAAGAGAATAACTATGCCTTATTTTCTAGAGTTAAAGCATTTTTAATCAAAATAAACATAAATTGTACGCTTTGTAATATATTTCAAGTGCTATCTCTTTATATACATATATATATTTGTATAATTTATTTCATATGTATAGAATCCTTTTTGTGTATCAGTCTTGAGAAACACCAGTTCAGGGATGGGTTTGCTAGATATTGGTGGTCTCTACCTGAGCTGCATATGAAGGAGTCCTGAGACTAAATTGTGGAAGCCATCCCTGAAGTCAGATAACAGAGCCTTTTTGTGACTCCCACGCACTTCAGGGAGCTACAGGGAAAGTGTCTGCATATCCGAAGCTGTGACATCTTAAAGAACAGCTGTTACTGCACAAGGATAGCACATCTAGAGCAGATTTTGTTAGATTGAACTAAAGAACTGAGGTCCTCAGTACAGCAGAGTTCTTTTTCTTTTCTTTGCCTTTTTGACATCTTTTTAGAGTTGTGACCCTTCTTAAAGTGTTCCCCTCACTACCCCATTTGTTCATTTTAAAATCTACATGCATAAATATGAGGACTGGTTTATGCATTCTGTCATTTTGTGCTAGTTCTCTGCATGGGAAATTAAATGTCCAATAAGAAGTGGAGATTCAGAAGTGTGTCTCCTCCCTCTCTTCTTGCGCCTGCCTGATGGAAATGCTGATTGATTTCTTTGAGTGGTCTTGAAAAATGTACCCATGTGTCTGATACAATCCATGTTGATCCCAATGATTCTTGTATAAATCTCACCCTACCCCTACCCTGACGGCCTGAGGCAGATGAACAACATAAACATGGGTGAAGGGAGGAAGAAGAAAGTGTAAGATGTGAAAATAATAATAATTTTTCCCCTCTGGGCATCACTGCCCTCTGGTGGTCATGGGAGCTAGGCAGTGCTGCTCCAGAAAGCTGCCACTGGATTTGAACCACCAAGCCCGTGGGCCACAGTCCCGCACTTAACCCCTTATGCCACCGGGGCTCAGTCCCAATAATAATAATTTATAACTTATCCGGGGATCATGGGACCGAGGGGGGAGAAAGGGAAATAAGAGGAGCCGATACTAAGGACTCAAGTAGAAAGAAATCATTCGAAAATGATGATAACAACAGATGTAAAAATGTGCTTGGAACAGCTGGTATATGGATTGTTATAGGAGCTGCAAGGGCCCCCAGTAAAGTTATTTATTAAAAAAATAAGAAGAAAAGGAAGAAAGAAAGAAGAAAAGAAAGAAAAAAGGGAGAAGGAAAGAAAGAAAAGTGAGGGATGTTTAAAGGGACTCGCTTATCCCCTCCACCAAATGTTGCCCTTTGCAGGAAACTGCGGGGAGAGGAGAGCTTAGGGTTTCTGAGTCCTGAAGATACAAGATGTCTGGGAGAAAAGAGAGCAGGAGAGTTCCTTCTGAAAATGTGTGCACATGTTCTGCTGTGATGTTGTGGGATCCACTTTCATTTGGGTGCTTCATTTTTTCCTCTATGATAAAGTGAGCAGGCATCCCACTTTTTAGCAATTTAACAACATCCTGCAGCTTTTTAAAAATCAAAATAAATATATTACCATACTATTTTTCTGTTCTATGAAAAAGTTTTGTTTTGTTCTGTTTTTTTTTTTTTTGCGGGGGGGGGGCATCGCTGCCTTGGTGGGAGTAGGGAACCCAGTCTTCCTCCTGGAGAGCGGCTACTGGATTTGAACTGCCAAGCTGTGGGCCTCAGTCCTGCACATAACCACTATGCCACCAGGAATCAACTTTCTATGAAAATTTTTGTTGCTCCATATGGACCAAAATTTTAATCAAGAACACCCAACCTCATCTCCCCCCTGGTCAATGTGTCCCACTTAAAATCTGGTCACTTTACATGAGCATGTAAATGCCTATTGACTAAGGGTGACTGTGGCAGTCATCTAATCTAGTGTCAATTTGAGGATTAAGAGTTTAGTGGTACAATTTAGTCTGTCAATCTGGAGACAGCCAATGAGAAATCTGGATAGGCATGTTTTTCTCTTGAGAATTCTGGGAAATCCAGTTGCATATCGCCCCCTGGAAGTAAGAGACTCATGACTCAGTCCTTTGGAGATGCTCTACGGATAAGACACAAGAGTAACTCCCTGTGAGACATCATGGAGGAGAGGACACACTGACTTACTCTCAAGGAACTAGACCTCTGAAGCCAGAAAAGCCACATATTCTTGCCAGTGATCAGATTCTTGAGAAGCCACAGCCAGCACTGAGATGCTTCTATCACCCCTGGATAAACAAGACTCTACACCCCCTGGGGTGTGAGTTTCCTGGTGTCATTGAATGTGCTTTGTGAGTCTGAAGAGGACTTATGGATTGGTATCACACATATGGGCTAATGTTGAAATTATGACATTGAATTGGATTAGGCTGGGATGCTTTCTCAATATTCCACTCCTCTTGTATATAAACCTACAACTTATATTCATATGTGTGCTTATGAATTTATTTCTGTAGTCTACCCCGACTAACACAGTGACCACTCTTCTTTTCCACCTCTCTGTTGCCTGTGTGGACAAGAGCAATCAAGTAATCTTTACTCTCTGGAGCTAAATCTCATTGTGAGATGCATTATGTATAAATCTTTCAAATGCCTTGTTGTTCTTTTTGTTTTGTTTTGTTTTTGGCATCACTGCCCTCAGGTGGTGGGAGTAGGAGGCCCAGCCTTTGCTCCATGGAGCTGGAATTGAACCTCCATCCCAGTGGGCCACAGTCCCGCGCACAACCACTACGCCACCAGGGCTTGGTCACCTTGTTGCTCTTTTTATTTCATTTTATACTCATTTACTTGTGTGGATTCATCTATAATGAAATTGAGCATCTGAGTATGACAAAGCTCCCCCTTCTCTTTCCCTTCTGCCTTTGGACAACTTCTTTTAATAGATTAGAATTTTGCTTGTTTGTTTCTTTGTATGGGGGTGGGTTAGCACAGTATGTAAAGCATAAACTTAGTACACATAACTATATTTGCTACAACATTGTATTATTGCTTCGGTTTGTACTCTGCCCTTCTCATGGACTGAAGCAGACCTATTGAAACAGAAAGGTCCAAAAGGATAACTGTCTCCTCTTTCCCCTTTCCTTATGGCCTTTGTGGGCAACAGCTAATAGAGTCGTAATTCTTTAACTGTCTGTTTTTCTAAGCTAGGGGAGCTGTGTGGGGGGGATCCTGACTCATGGCAAGGACATGTCCTTAATGTATATGCATGTTTTTACGCCTATGCTACATTATTTCATGGGGTTCCTAGTCTTTCACTGGGACTGAAAGCTAACTAATGAGCCATGCAGTTCCAGATGTACAACTCTCTTCTTCTCTTTTCCCTTTCCTTCATTCCCTGTGTGGACAACCATTTTACAGTAGTGGTATTTTCAAAGAGTTTTCATTTTTTTAATCAAGAGAAGGGTAGGGGATTCAGAGAAAGTGTGTGCATCTATGTATATGTATACACACATATATACATATATATGGTTTTGTCACTTTTTGTTACTTATTTTTATCTTAATTTGAAATTTTATAAGTGATTTTCTAGTGACATAGTTTCCAATGACTTGCAGTTATTGAAAGAGAGCCTTAAAAAGTGAACAAATTACCATTTAAGCTTATAATTTGAATGCTTATCATATGTATTTTGAAAGTATTAATAATGACTCAGCTCTTAGGAGTAGATCGTTATAGAAACAATTTTACCTCTATGATATAGTTCATGTATAAATATAACATGTTAAATATATAAAGGATTCAAGTGGCACATTTCTGGGCATATAACAACACAATTCTCATTTTCTTATCAATTTCAACGTGTGTTACTTGATGGATTGTGGAAAGAGATAAAGGTGTGTTTTAAATAAACTATTTTGTGCAAAGCAATCAATCTAATATATATGTACTGTTGGGAAATCCTGTTTTGGTTTCCATATTCAAGTTTGTGATATTTAAGGGTTTGTGTCTCTTGGCTGGACCAGGATTCTTGGTACTTTGGCAGTTAAGTATTAATAATGCCCCTTGAGATTTAGCACAAGGCAATCATCTCCATATTGGGATGCATTATGAGAATTCAATCATTTGTAGAAAGATTACAGTCCTCATCCAATCAATTGAAAGGGACATTTTTGGTTTGTCCTCTCACCTCTGATTTTTAACGTGACCAGTCACCTGCTATCTTGCCCGCTGATTCTGGGAATATCAGTGAAGTACCATCATACCTGCGAACCTGAAACTCTTCTACTGCTGCAGCTAGGAATATGAAGTCTGACCTATCAAGTTGCAAGCACCAGCCCCTGCAATTACATGACTCTAGAAGACATCATCTGAATCAGAGACCTGAAACTTTCCCACTTCTGTAACTGTGAGAGTCATCCCTTTGATTTAAATCTCCCCCTTTATACATGGACACACACCTCACTGGCTTTGCTTCTTCTGAGGCCAGAAACTTAGTTCAAATGGCCAGTGTTTCACCAGACTCTCTTACCTTTGGGGCAAGAATTATATTTTTTGTATTTTCCCCTCACAATCTAATGGGAAGTGGGTTATACATTTGGCTGTTAAGATTAACTCTCTGAAATCAGAAGCTTCTACATAAAATACAGATAAGACTTTCTATTCCATAAAGATTTTATAGTCTTGGAAACCCACAGAGGGAGTTTTATTCTACCTGGTAAGAAAGCTATGAGTCAGAGTCTAATTTAAGAAAGTGAGGGTTATTTTGTTTCTTATGAATTGAGACCATATAAAGTGAGTTCACTTTGACATGCATGTTATTTCCAATTAATGAAAAATTTCTTCAAGAAATGAACTAAATATTCGACTTCATCTTCTTACAGCACTGTATACAGCTGCAGGGATAGAAAACTTAAAAAGTTAAAAAAAATAAGTCTTTGGTGATTTCCCTCCAACCATAAGTGAGGAGTGGGAGTAAATTGGTTAATGAACAGAGAGGGTAAAGGGAGCATATATCCAGGAGTTCATGAAGGAAGAAAATGGTTTGAAACTTATTGTGGTAATAATTGTACAATACTGATTAATGTGACTGAACTATGAAATGGTGTGTTATATATTTATGTATCTATCTGTCTATAATCCTTCATGGAGATGTAGAGACAATCAATCACTATGTAAAAAATATGGACAACTGAATGATGTTACTAAAACTTCTGTTTTTCTTTTTTAAATTTTTTTCTTTTTTCTTTTAATTTTTTAAAACATTTTCTTTATTTGTTTGTGGCATCACTGCCCTGGTGGGAGTAGGAAACCCAGTCTTGCATTGCTGCTGGATTTGAACCATCCACCCTGCGGGCCGCAGTCCTGCACACAACTACTATACCACCAGGGTTCATCCCAAAACTTGTTTTTCATAAAGTAACTACTATGATTAAAAACAACAAACCTGAAACTAGAGAGTTATTCAATATGTTTTTTTAATTGGGAGTTTTGTTCAGATTCAAATAAGTTTAATGCTTCCAAAATATGGGAGGGCACTTCAACACTATAAGGGAAAATATCATTAGCCTCTGATTCTATTTTTATCTAGAAACTTTTGAATCCATCCTCATATTAAATCTGATTGTTTTACTATGCCAATCTGATGTATATATAAGGATTAATATTTTTAAGTTTTTAAGGAATATTGTTCCTGTCTCTTATCCTTTGCAGATGGACTGTTGCTAAGTGATCCCTTGCGTTAAATACCTACAACTATTAGGAGTCTTTTATCCCTTGCAGGTTTAACTATTGTCTAAACTTTGAAGGGTGCAACACATTTTAAAAATTTTTTTCCAGGGATTAAAAATCTCTGAGATGTCTGGCATCAGCATGTCCTTGAGACATGCCCCACCTTCAGAGCTACTTTTATTTACAATTTATAGTCCAATTGTGCTGCTTTGTGCTTGTGTGTGTGTTGTTTTCTTTTGCCTTTGAAGAATTTCCTTGTTTCATAACCATAAAATTTTACCCTATTCCTAAGATTATATAAATCATATAACTTAAGAACTTTTAAGATACCTGAAACTCCATGTTGCTAATAACATAGAAATATCAAGAATGGGATGCTTATTACTAAAAAAATTAGTTCTTTGTTAGGGCTTTGCCAGGATGTTTTGTTTCTTATGAAACAAATAGCAACCAATGTTTATTCAGACATCAATAGAATGAAATATACCAGAGATAATACATGATAACATGACAATTCAGATAATATCGCCATGAGATGAAATTGAGAAGCTGTTTGTTGTCACTTCCCAAGGAGTGGAATTTAATTTAATCCTCATGGGACTGGATTAAAAGAACAAAATTTGGTTCTTGAGAAAAAAGATTCCAAGTATCATTTCATACTTCATTTTCATGTAGAACCTTGGAAAGATGATTTGAAAATTGGGTCTTCGCAGATGAGATTAAAGTCAGATTCAGGATCATATCATGTGCATTAGAGTGGGCCATAAATCCAATGAAATACAAGAAGAAAATGGCATCAATAAGAAAAAGGCATAGGCTGGACTTATTCTGCCACAAATCGAGGAATGCCAGCAACCACTAGAGCAAGGGTTGGCAAGCTGCAGCCTTCAAGCCACATGTGGCTTTTTAGGCATGTACGTGTAGCTCTGAAGAAAAATTGAAATGTTCTAAAAGATATTATTCAAACAATAATGACTTGATTATTTTTGTATAAATAGATTTTTGGCTTTTGCATACTTCTTAAATTGCATGGGATTGGATTAGCTCTTTAAGCTCAAATGTTTATGAACCCTGCTTTAGAATAGAGAAGAAACCAAGTACCCAGGGAAAATGGCAGCTAGATAGGTAGCTCACTCCTGGAGCTCCGGGAGATGGGTGAGTGGGGGAGATTTGGGCCCGGGTGGGGCGGTAGAATTGGTGTGCTGACTCCCAAGAAAGTTCAGAGCCCTCCTCTGAACCAGAAGCAGGTGTGAACCACACAGCCAGCAACTCCCACGGATGCCCTCTCCCCCACAGACACAGGTATTCCCCATGGGCGCTGCCCGTTTCCTTTGTGGTGGAGTTCAGGGCGCCTGCTCTGAGATCTGTGGGTGGAGAGGTCCGCGTTGAATCAGCGCCCGCACAAATCGCCAGCCAGTCCTCCCTACCCCAGGCTGCTGGGGCCACGTGGGGATACTCCAAGCAGACCCGCACCCCCAGCTCGCCACCCCCAGAGATTCATGTCCCCAGTGGATCAGTCGACCAGCCCTTCCCCCACTCTGGAGTCCCATGCCCAGGAGTGCCATAACACAGCTAGAGGTTTTTTACCCCGCCATCTGCCTTTGTGATCAGTGTCAGTCAGCTCCCTCCTTGCCAGACCCCTGCCCGCTAACACCATATACACTCAGCGAGTCCCACACAGCCACTATGCTTAGGACCCATTAGGCAGCAGACACGGGGTGGCAGACCCTGCTCGTGCTGGGTTGTAGGATCCAGCATTAGGAGTTAGCCCAAGGTTTTCCCATCTCCCAACTCAATCCCACCTTCCCCTCTGTGCTCTGAGCATGTGGTGTGTCTCCACCCTTTTGGTAGGCCTCCCCTCCTACACTTATACCTGTGGGAAGTGCCCCTCACCAGGAGGAGATCACCAAATCCCCAAACTATCTCCTAAATCCATTTTTCTACACTTTCTATCAGACCTGGAATGTGCTCAGCTGCAAAGGTTCCTGAGAAGAATTGAGGGAAGCTGTAGAACAAAGCATAGGAGAAGGTGAAGGGAACCACAGCAGGACAAAGGAGAAACATGATCCCTCAAATCAGTGGACTAAAGGCTGCCTTCATAAAATCCAACACCATTCTTCCAAAGAGAGAGCCCAGGGCTCTCACACACCAGTGGAAATGCCACCTAGTTCAAATAAACAAAACTAAAACCAGCAGGCTACTTCCACAGCGTTAACAAGAAAAGGGAAACCAAATCAAATGCAAGATGACCAGCTGGACCTAACAGAGGTCGTGGAAAATGCAGATGTCAATCAACCACGGAAAGAAATCTTCAGAATGTTAATAAGACATATGCAGAACATAAGTGATGTACTATAGAAGAAGGAAGAATCTATAAAGGAGATAAAGGCCATGCATAAAAGGGGAATACAAGAATTAATGGGTGAGGTAACAAAACCTAATAGAAAACTTTCAGATTTCGCCCAGAGAAAGAAGGGGGCAGAGAAGAGAGTCAGTGACCTAAAGGATTCACAAACAGAAATTAATAAACATGGGAAAAAGTCTAATAAGTCTATCCGAGAAGCAAAAGAAAACCTCAGAACTTTGTCTGATGCTATGAAAAGAAACAACATTAAACTTATTGGTCTACTGGAGAAAGGTGCATTAAGGAAACAAACACTCAAGAAAGTGATAAAATGCTTGGAGGAAAACTTCCCAGCTTAATGAATGAAAACCAAGCAACCATCCAGGAGCCAAAAGAATGCCAACTAGATGGAAACCCAAGAAGAAAACACCTAGACATATAGTCGTTAAACTATCCAGTTATGAGGAAGAGGAGAAGATTATGAGAGCAGCTAGGGAAAAACTGGCAATCACATATAAAGGCAAACAGACAAGAATATCCTCAGACTTATAATGGAAACTATGAAGAAGAGGAAAGAGTGGAGCAGCATATTATGAAAATTGCAGGAAAATCATGCAAACCCAAGAGCACTCTATCCAGTCAAATTATATATCAAAATTGATGAAGGAGTGAGAGTCTTCCTAGACAAGGAAAATCTCAAAGAATATGCTGAAAGGAACCGAGCCCTACAAAAGATCTTCACGGATCCATTAGGAGCAGAAGAACAACAATCATCAATCACATAAAAGAGGTTGCCACACAGAATGACTCTACCCAGAGACCATCAAAGGAAGAATAGCCCCCAAGATAACTCTGGTTCAGGGTGGAAGAAAGGCAAGAATGAACTACAAACACACTTGGACACAACCCATGGAGATAGAAAAACACCCAACACAAGAGCAATAAAATGGCAACACAGAGTGCATAGATAGATGTAATAACCATGGATATCAATGGATTGAATTCAGGCCTTAAGAGACAGAGATTAATAGATTGGCTTAGAAAACACAACCCCTCAATCTGCTGCCTACAGGAGACACATCTTAAGATGACGAGGAAAAAAAATATGTTGAGAATCAAAGGCTGGAGACAAACATACTAGGTAAACGGCAATTGAAAAAAAGCAGGTGTTGAATCCTAATCTCAGATAAAAATGATGTCAAAGTGCAAACCATAAAAAGAGATAAGGAGGGATAGTATATAATGCTCAAAGGAAGGGTAGATAATGAACCAATAAGCATTTTAAGCATACATTCCCCAAATGAGAGACCCGCTGAATACGTAAACCAAAAACTCCAAATATGAAAATGGAAATCATAGTCTCAACAATTATGAAGTCAGTGGCCAACTTCAATACTCCTCTCTCTGAGAAAGACACAGATCACAGAGAAAGAAACTCAAGGAGGAGCCTAGAGATCTAAATACTACAATTAGACAATTTGATTTGCTAGATATTTACAGAGTTTTTCATGCAAATACAAAGCAATTCATATTCTTTTCATGCCACATTGGAACATATTCAAAGATAGACCACATGCTGGAGCATAAAGTGAATCTACTTATATTTAAGCACATTAATATCATACAGACCTCTCTCTCTCAGACCACTGTCCTATAAGTTTGAAATTCAAATAAAGGAAGAAGAAGAAAACTATAGTAAATTTTTGGAGACTGAACAATTCTCTATTGCAAAATGAGTGCATACTGGCTCAGATCAGACATAAAATAAAAAAAAAAATTCTAGAAACCACTGAGAATGAAAACATGACATAACAAATTTATGGGACACTGGCAAAGACAGTTTTCAGAGGAAGTTTCCTAGCAATACATGTACACCTGAAAAAGGAAAAGAGTCTCATAAACTGATATGTTGGCACAGAATTTACAATGATTAGAGCAGAGTCAGCAGGACAATCCCACTAATAGCAAAAGAAAAGAAATAATAAAAATAAGGACTGCTTCAGAAGAGGGAAAATAAGAAAACAATGGGAAAAAATTAATGCTGCTAAAAATTGGTTCTTTGAAAGAATTAGCAAAATTGACAAACTGCTGGCAGACTTAAAGAAAGGAGGGACAACATTTCAATAGCAAGAATGAAGGATGAAAGTGGGGGCAACACAACTGATCTAATAAACTTAAAAGGATAATTTCACATTACTATAAAGGACTGTACTCCAGTGAATTCAATAATTTGGAAGAAATGGACAGATTTTTGGAAAAACAGTCCCTTCCTAGATAATCGCCAATGGGCGTCAAGAATCTCACAGTTCCATAACAATAGAAGAAATAGACAAGTTTATCAAGGAATTACTAACAAAAATATTGCCTGGACCAGATGTATTTACAGTAGAATGTTACCAAGCATTCAAGGAAGAACCGACACCAATCCTACACAAACTCTTCCAAAACATTGAAAAAGGTGGCACACTCCCGAACTCCTTCTCTGAAGCTAGTATAAAACTGATACCTAAACCAGGCAAAGGTGCCACAAGAATTGACAACTACAGATCAATTTTCCTAATAAACATTGATGCAAAAATTCTTAATAAAATACTGGCCAATAGAATACAAAAGTATATAAAACAAAGAATTCACCATGACCAAATAAGGTTCATACCCGGCATGCAGGGATGGTTCAACATATGAAAGACTATTAGTATCATTCGCCACATTGACATTAAAAAATATAACAACCACATGATAATATCAATAGATGCAGAAAAAGCATTGAGAATATTCAACACCAATTCCTGTTTAAGACACTCGAGAAGATATGAATAGAAGGAAAATTCCTCAAGACAATACAAGCTATATATGAAAAACCAACAGCCAACATGATAGCCAATGGAGAAAAGACAAACACATTCCCACCAGAAAAGGACGTCCTTTGTCCCCCCTCTTATTTAACATCATAGTGGAGGTTTTAGCTAACAGCATAAGGCAAAGAAAATACATAAAAGGTATTCACTTGGGGAAAGAAGAGGTGAAATTATCATAATTTGCAGATGATATGATTTTTACATATGGAAACCCCCCAAAACTCCACAAGGGGAGTACTGGAAACAATAGAGAAGTATGGAAGAATGGCAGGATACAAGATCAACAATCAGAAAACTATCAGACTGCTACACACATCAGATTAGACCAGAGAACAGGAGATAAAAAAGAGGTACCCTTCACAATTGCCAAGTACAAACTGAAATATCTAGCGATATACCTGACAAAAAGAAAAAAAGATCTATGTGATGAAAATTACAGAACACTATTACAAGAAACCAAGAGTAACTTCAATAAATGGAAGAATATTCCATGCTCATGCATCAGAAGACTCAGTATAGTGAAGATGTCAGTTCTACTGAACACACTTTATAAGTTTAATGCAATCCCGATAAAATTACCCTCACCCTCCTTCAAAGAAAAAGAAATGATTACCAACTTCATATGTAGAGGAAAGAAGCCCAGAATTAGCAGAGAACTCCTCAAGAAGAAGGACACCTTGAGAGGGCTTGCTTTACCTGACTTTAGCACAATCTATACAGCCGCAGTGGATAAAATAGCATGGTACTGACATAATGATAGATATTCAGACCAATGAAAAAAACTGAAAGCCCAGAAATAAAAACATCAGTATACAGGCAAATGATCTTTGATAAGGGCCCAAAAATATCAAATGGGAAGCGGATGCCCTTTTGACAAGTGGTGCTAGAAAAAAAAAAAAAGGATATCTGAATGTAGATAAATGAAAGGAAGACCCTTACATCACTTCATGCACTAGAATAAACTCAAGATGGATCACAGACCTCAAAGTAAAACCCCAAACTATTAGGGTCATCAATGAGGGAACTGGGACCAACATTAGAACTCTGGCACAGGGATTACAAAGGTTAACAGAAATAGGGAAGGGCACAAACACAGAAGAGGCACAAGTAGACAAGTGGGATTTACTGAAGATAAAACACCTGTGTAGATCGAAGAATTCACCAAGTTTGTCAGTCCGGGTAGACTAGAGGAACAAATTTCAGAGACATGCATATAGGTATAAGGAAAGGGTTTATATACAAAAGAAATTTGACCCTAAGAAGACATCCCAATCCAGTCCAGTGCAAAATCATAAGTCCAATAATAACTCATATGCCCGAAATCAGTCTATAAAGTCTGCTTCTGACTCAGGAAGTCACAGGTCAGTGGGTGCAGAATTCTGGCACTGGCAGGGGTCTCCCCATGGCTCCTCGCTTCCAGGGCTAAGGTCCATCAATAGCATGCCACTCCAGCTTCAGAGGTCTGCCTTCATCAGGGCTAAGCTGTGTGGTCTCTCCACCGGCTACTCCAGCCTCCCAGCCGCCGCAATTCTGTGTTGCCTGTGGTGAATCATCTCTGAAACTAACTCCCAACAACTGGGGAAGATAGCTTCTCATCTTTACGAGGGAAATATCGCAAGATTTCCCAGGAGTCTCAGGTGAAAGCCGTGCCCACACAGAGGCCTCATCGGCTACTCAATGGCTTTCTCCAGATTAACAGGCCAGACTCCACCCCTACATTTCAATTATAAAATTTGCATAAGCACATGACTGCCACACCTAGAGAGTAGTAAGAGAGCCTATAGACTGGAAAAATATCGTTAGCAATGACAAATCACATAAAGACCTCATTTCTAAAATCTACAATACCCTGAAAACTTCCAAAAAGATCAAAACTAACTGCCCACTGAGGAAGTGGGCAAAGGACCTGAACAGAAGTTTCCCAAAGGCAGAAATCCGAATGGCCAATAAATGAATGAGAAAATGTTTCTAATCATTAGCTAAAAGAGGAATGCAAATCAAAACATTAAAAACATACCACCTAATACCCGCACAGATAGCACAATTCAAAAAAATCAGAAAGCAACAAGTGTTGGAGAAGCTGTGGGGAGATAGGAACTCTTATCCACTGCTGGTGGACCTGTAGGCATGTACAACCAGTATGAAAATAAATTTGGCGATACTTAAAACAGATGGAAATTGAGCTACCATATGACTCAGCGATACCCTACTGGGCATATACAAAGAAGAGGCAAGAAACAAACCAGGGCTAGACATCTGTGCTCCAGTGTTCATCGCAGCACAGTTCACAATCTCAAGGAATTGGAAGCAGTCCAAATTTCCATCATCTGAAAGAATGAATTACAAAGCTGTGGAGTACATAAAATGGAGTACTATACATCGTTGAAAAGCAGTGATGAAAGCATGAAGCACATCACCACATGGGAAGAACTGGAGGAAATTATGCTAAGTGAAGTTAGCCAAGCGCAAAAGGACATGTACTACATGAGTCCGCTGAGGTAAGCATAATAATAATTTTAATAATAATAATAGCATTCAAAAGGAACATCAGAAAAAGATACTATATACAGAAAGTCCTTAGGTGAGGCCCAGGTAGTTTGGCAGAGGCCAGACCCAAACCAGGGCTACATATGATAGCCAACTAGGGACAGGGGATGCAGATGGTGATGTGTAGAGAGGGAATGGGTTGCTAACCCACCCAAGGGAAGTGTATTGTTTATATCTCCACAGGGTAAGAGGGATCAAATTAAAACCTGGTGTCCCAGGATATGAATGCAGCTTGACCACATGGAGTGGGGAACTAGTGGAGGAGTCTTAGTGTCCAAACCTAATCCCAACTATGGGGACAGCTGTCTTTATCCACAGGGCAGTGTTCTTTGGAGGGCAATACTGAAGCTGCAGCTTGAAGTGCGAGATATGGCTGACATGAGCACAGGAGAACAAATGAAGGGGGAGGAAGAGAGGATGGAGTGCATTCTGGCCCACTGAGCCTTCAGGACGATATTCCTATTCAGAATAGCTGATGCACAGAGATGGTCATATGGCGACCTCACTATGAAATACGGCTTCCCTCACTGACTCAAGGCTTTGCGGGGACAACAATGGAGAAATGGGATCAGGATTATACCCTGTCTGAGCCAACCACACCATGGCAAAAAAACTAAGGGTGTGCAACAGAGCATGGAGTTCCAGATGGAGTGCCAAGGATATACTTTGGGTCCTGGGTGTGGTGCCCCATCTGACACAACCAGCAGGCACACCTCAAGGTTAATGAACAGATCCTGAACTATTTGCAGGTTTTTATTTTGTAATTATTTTTATTTTTTACATATATATTTGGATATTGGTTTTTTTTGGGGGGGTTCTTTTTTGTTATCATTGTTTTATTTTCTTTGGCTGCTTCACCTTAGGATGTCTATATTTTTTGTTCATATTGCTGTCTCTGCATGTCTATCTAGATAAGAAAGGCTGCATGAACAGTCTGAAGGCAAAAATGACAGGATTGATGGTTCCGGGGTATGGGTGGAAATGGGGATATCAGAGACAGGGAGAAGCAGGATAGGTGGTGGTGTTGATTAGCCCTGGGGCAAAGGACTAAAATAAAGATATTCAAAATAAGTGGCAAGGTGTGGGTGAGAGGTCCGAAAGGGATTGATCACGATTAATATAACAGAGAGAAAAATACCCATATGGAGACGGAGCATGATAGTGGGACAAAAGGTAAGTGAAAGGAAATAGGGGAAAGAACTGGGAGTAAAGGGCATTTATAGAGGCTTAAATACAGGCATGTACATAGGTGCATCTATTTATATATGATGATGGGAAAACAGATCAACGTGTATATACTTACAGGGTTGGTATTAGGACAGCAGGTGCACCTCTACTCAAGTACTTCCTCATTGCAAGAATATTTTGTTCTATTAAATTGGCATTTCCTTATGCGCACCTTCCCTGCATGATCACTGAAGACAAATGTGTGCATACGCAGGTGTGGTGAAGAAATGGATGGTGCCCTGCTATCAAAAGATGTAGCATCTAGGATCTTAAAGGCTTGAAGGTAAACAAGCAGCCATCTAGATTAGAAGCAACAAAATCTATCAGCGTGTGGGACCACGAGGTGTGAAAGGGATCCATTATCAAGATTCAAGAAGTAAAAATCATAACATTGCGTATTCATCTTCCTGATATGATCACTGATGACAAATGGGTGCATAAGCAAATGTAGTGAAGAAAGGTGATGGTGCCCAGCTATCAAAAGATATAGCATCTGGTGTCTTAAAGACTGGAAAGTAAACAATCAGTCATATAGCTCACAAGCATCAAAGCCCACATGGAAGAAGCACAGCAGCCTGTATGAACATGAGGTGTCAAAGGGATCCAGGGTCAGGCATCAAAGAACTAAAATTTAGATCATTATAAATGATGCGGGGTACTGACAGGGGAACCAAAGTCCATCAGTAGGTGAAGTGGCATCCCCTTTCAGAATGGTTGCAGGGAGGAGAGGAGTCAGTCAAGGTACAGTGTGACAACAATGAGGTATGCTACTTTCCTCTAGTTCTCAAATGCTTCATCCCACCCCCTATCAAGATCCCAATTCTATCTGACAAACCTAGCTACACTAGGGGATGTACACTGAAACCATAAACATGGGGAATTCAGGACAGATGATCCCTTCAGGACCAGTGGTGGAAGTGGTGATATTGAGACGGTGAAGGAATGGTTGAGTGGAAGGTGGGAACCAACTGCAGGGGTCTACCTATGACCTCTCTGGAGTTCAAATAATGGGGAAATGGATGAAGGGACACATTAGACAGATTGTGATATGAAAACTTAATAACAACTTGTAAATTATTAAGGTTTCATGGGGGCGTGAGACAGGGGAGGGAGGGGAAATATGGGGAACTGATACTGGGGTCCTAAGTGGAGGAAGGAGGTTTTTGGGGTGATGATGGCAACAGGTGTGCAAATGTGGTCTGCATACAATTGACATATGTATTAATTGTGATGGGAGTTGTATGAGCCCCCAATAAAGTGAATTATATAAATAAATAAATAAATAGCAGATTGAAGGAATGAGAGAAGAACTAACAGCTGAAGGTAAAGGAATTAATAAATTGGTTATGCACAAAAGAAAAAAAAAGAATATAGAAGGAATCAAGAAAGATTTTTCCTGTACAGGTTTTGGAGGAACTGAGACTCTGATAAAAACGTCATTTTTGACATCTGATTTCCAGAACTGTGAGAGAATGCATTCTTGCTATTTAAACCACCAACACTGCCATGGTAGACATAGGGGTAGAACTGCCACTTTGGGATGCCAAGCTGATAGCTCTTTATGAAAATAGAAAGCCTCATCTTTTTCACCCAGTAACTGGTGGTCTTGAAGTGTTGACCCTATGGTGAGTAGTGCAGCCCTTAACCACCATGCCACCTGGTTACTCCCTAAGAAATATTAGGCAGTTATTATTTCACAATGGATGACAGGGCTGGCATTTGTGTAGAGACTTATTTGACTTGAGAAAACAAGACCTCTTCCCCATTTTATGAAAACTGTTTTCAGAATATCTATATATTCTAAGACTAGATTACCCTGATGTAGATTCTATAGTCAGCACATTGTACCTTTAACTTTAAAAGCAGCTCTTGCCAAAAGGGTATTTTGCAGTGTTTGGTTGATTTTCTATAGAAACAGACTCAATTTTGTATTATTCAGCATATATATAGGTTGATTTCAGAGACAATTAATAGATAACTCTTGTTTCAAGATTTCTTTTACTTTTGAAACTTTAGGAAACATTTGCTTACTTGAGTATTTAAATTTTAAACTTCTTTGTTTGGAACACTTTCCGAGTTAGAAGTATATAAGTCTTTCTTGGGGGTTCTGGGGTATAAAGAATTCATTTGTTACACAGTTCTTACCTATCTGAAAAGAGCCTACTCTTTCATGCCTTGCTCTTATTTATATTCTTTTGTACTCAGAGGTTTTTTGCAATCCTATTCTTGAAGCTTGCTTTAAGCTTAATCTAAAACATAGCTGATAGCACACATAAAAAGCCCTGCGAAATGGAGGCAAAAAATATAGCTTTGTTAAAACATCTAAAATCTGGCCCAGTCAGTAGCTTTTCAATTCATAAAATATATGGCTATTGTACAATTATACAATTATGCTCAATCTAATGGAACTATTGATTGTAATAATATCTGTAAGAGCTCCTAATAAAATGTTTTTAAAATATGGCTAAATTTAGGAGTTTCAGTTTTCTCATGTAAGGATAACTGAAAGTAATAATGCTGTGAAATTTTATATTGTTACTGTTTCTATAGTTCCTTTCATTGAAAATTTTAATTTTAATTTTAATTGAATAAAATATGCATAAAGTTAAAATATGCATCATATGTGAATTATTTAATGCATGGGTACAACTTGAACACACTCACATACCCAGGCATTTATCATAACTCCAGGAGGCCTACTCTTCTTTCTCATCATGTACCCAAATAATAACCATTATCTCAACTTAAAAACATATATCATTTTGCTTTATTTTGAACTCTAGATTTTAGAATTTTAGAATAAAGTGTCTCATTTATGCTTGCATTTTTTCATTAAGCTTCTTCTTGGGAGATTTATGCACACTTTCTCATGTATTTACAGTTGTAGTGCAATATTCCACGATGAAGATTTCTACACTTTCATTATCCATTTCAAACTCAGTGGACACTTGAAAAAAATCAAGATTAGAACGATTTAAAATATTAAGATAGATATCTTAGCTTATATTTTAACATGCTGAAAATGTTATATTTCTATTGGAACTATATCAAATATAGTATATATTTTAGATCATAAAATAGCTACACATATTTTGTAATATGCCTGTATTAATTTGGAGTCCTGCTGGTGTAGTGGTTATGCATAGGATTGTTAATTGCATAGTCAGGTGTACAAAACCACCAGATATTTCAAGGGAGGAAGACCGTGCTTTCTCCTCTCATAAAGAGTTTAGTCTTAGAAACTTACAGAGGTATTTCCACCCTGCAGTGAGTTTTTTTGTTTGTACCTATTTAAACTCCTCATAGTTGTAAATGGGAAGGTACATATTCCCACAAATATTTAGATTTTTCTATCTTTTTAATTTAGAATAACAATTAACAATTATATTAATTTGAAATTTTCTAAGTGAATGAAAGTATGCATCTTTATATATAAACACTTTTCTTTGATCTTACATATTCTGTGGATGCTATTTTCACAAAATTTCGATGCCCATTTGCACGATACGTCTGCTCAAGTCCTTGTTTAATTTTTCTTACTCCTTTTCAAATTTCGTTTATTGCTTCTCAGGATGAAATTTAAGCACAATAACTTTGAGTAATAGCAGTGCTTGTGTGAAGGAGAGAATACTGAAAATGCAAAGAAAAATAATTATAGACATTTTATGCATATGCATGGGAGATGAAGTCATGGAACTAGAATATAAATATAATATAGAGAAATGCACAACAATGAAATCTGATGAGTATAAATAACTCAAGAGAGAAAAACACACAAAAAGTCTTGAAAGTCTTATAAGTAATAATCACAAAGTAAGGAAGTGCCAATGAACTCTGAACCAGCTTCATCATCTGTCTTGATATTGTTGTTGGAGCAATCGATATGAAGGTCTATAGGGGACTTCAGCCTCCAAAAGAAGCTAAATCACTAATTACTTCTATATTGCATACGGCAAACTCTCAGAGGAGTTCATCAAATTCTGAGTTCTTGCCAACTAAAACTGCTGAGACACATTTCTTTAGAAAACCTCTACTCTTTGAGAATTCAATGTCTAAATTGCATTAGATACCAGTGGCACTAAAACCATCCACCCCCACTCTTCTTTTTACAATAATTGCCACAGGAAATGTACCAGTTTAGGATTTGGACTCTTGTAACTCAATTGTCAGATTTCTATAATTATACTTGTTCATTTTCTGGGATTTGTCTCAAGTTCTACGCTATTATTTACTTAATTATTTTTATATTATATTTTACAGTGCTCTTGGTTTAATTTTTACACAAAAAATTAGCCCTAGAGCTTTAAATATAATTTTCCTTGAACAAATTAAGGACAGTCATGACGATAATCTTGAGAGTTATGTAAGTGTTTCAGTTTCTATCATATATGGGCCCTAAATCCATTTTGAGTCTGGACAGAAGTTCATATACAATTTGAGTTCCTTTTGTTACTTCCCAGAGCAAGCAGCACTGAAAGCAATACTGAAGAAAGATGTCAGACACCTTGTGTGTGTGTGTGTGTGTGTGTGTGTGTGTGTGTGTGTCAGGGAGCGGGGCACTATTCTACTCTGCCCTAGCTGGTGACCATGAATCAGAATTGACTAGTTGGCAGTGAGTTTGATCTTTGGTTTGGTGACTATGCTAATAAAAACCAGGAAAACCTGAGGAGGGCAGCTTTCACCCAGGAAGCCTTTGGTTGAAATGGATTGATCTATAGAAAGGAATCTCTCTTTTACATTTACCCAAATTAGACAATCCAAACCAGGCTATCTAATTTAAATTAAAGATGGGATTCCTTGTCCTCTCTTGTGACTGTAGGGCCATTTGATTATGAGTTATATCCCATAGGTAGAATGAAGTCTGTGACCTTTATGAAACTGCATATATGTACCATTTGTGATCCAATCCCCTCTTTGATAGTTTCATCTATAACAGTAATGAATTACCCTACCACCAGTCATAATCTTTGCCATCTATTATGTATAGTGAATATCCTGACTATGAATCAGCAAAATTCACTGGTCTTTATACTGTGGGCAATCTGATAGTTTCATTCATTGAGATAAATATCTTTGGTTCGTTTTTCTTCTACTTAAAACTTAATGAGGGTCTGTACAAACTTATGTTTAAATTGCACATGTGTCTTTTCCTAGCACGGACTTCACAACTCAGATTTTTCACTTACTAAAAACATTGCAGATTTAGAGATTAGAGATTTTCTGACAATTTTCATATAACCTTCCTTCTTACCACTTTTAGTACAAATTCATAACTCAATGATGCATGCAATCTATATTGCATTGTTCCTCAAATCCCTAAAATGGTTTCCAATTTAATTAAAAGTAAAATTTCCAACTTTTACTATACCCTAATATAGTGTGGTGATTTCATCTATCCCTATCCTACACTATTGGAATTATTCCCTATGACTTTTCTCCTTGTTCACTCTATTTAATCACTCTGACCTTCTTGATACTCAATTAATTACCAACATGTTTCTATTACCTTTGTGGAACATTAAATCTCATTCTTAGAATGCCCCCTCCCCAGTAATCCATATATTTATATGGATATATATCCATATATATTTCATGTCTTTTTAACTGCCCTTTATCAAACTTTTTGAAAACTTTACTGCTCATCCTACCTAAAATAATAGTTTCAAAGTATATCTCCTCACTCTTTTACTTCTCAACTTTTTTATTCCACTTCAAACTAAAAGTAATGAAAAGGCCCTGAGTTGTGTAAATTAATTCCAGGAAACTAGGGAAAGAATATGTTTAGCTAGTCTTGTAACACAAAGCTAAGACTAAAATTGGGGCAATGAAAGGAATATAAGAAGGGTTGGTTTAAATTTTGAAATGAAAAAAAATTAAGGAGGATCTCTAATTAATACAGATTTAATGTGAAGAGAGTAGGTTAAGGAAGGAATGCATGATGCTATATAGAGCTTGTTAGTAAAAGCATGCATTAATGTTGGTTCCAGCATTGACAAATGAGAACGTGAGGAACGCATATTTGAGAAGATGGGAAAAGAAGCTGAAAAGTGGAGCAAAAATTGGTAGAGAATGCATTTTCCTTTACATAATTTTAACTATTTAATAACATTAATTTTTTTTATTCTCAGAGAAATCTGAATGCCCCCAGAAAATGAAAAATAATTTCATATTAATTGAAGTGTCTTTGACTTAAAGTACCTCAGTGTAGTCTTATATATGCTGTTTTAAAAGATATGGAATTTATTTTTAATCCATGGTGTACAAAAATTGTACTTCCCATATATCAAGTTGTTCAAATAGGAGTACATTGTGCTGTTTTGGTAGATAGGATTGTCATGTATCATGGAAATAATGTGCAATTCAGTTTAGCCTGGAAGAGTTTTAGCTTATAATTTACACTGTAATATTTTATTCTGACATCAAAAAAGTCAAAGGTATCTTAAGATTCTATGTTCCTTAAAATTCTATGTAGCTTGTATTGTACATCAGCTCAGAAAAATATTGCAGTGCATGTCATTACTTGATATTGTTTTCCTGGCAATAATCTTTGGATCTCACATCAAACAAATTTCCCCTAATCAACTGAGGTAAGAGAAGGTGGGCATGCTAGTCTCAGTAGACTAGGGAAAAAAATTCATAGACACTCATATGTGTATAAGAAAGAGCTTTATATGAGGACTAGTTATACATTAAGAAAAATCCCAGCCCACTTCAGACCAAATCCATAAGTCAGATATTAGTCCATATGTCCCGTATCAATCTATCAAGTCCTCTTCAGACTCATGAACTACCATCCAGGAGGGCAAATGCAGGCCAGTGGGTAGAAAGCCTTGTGGATCCAATTGCAGTGCAAGTGCCTTAGTGCTGACGGGATCTCCATGTGACTTCATCAGCTCCAATGTTCTAGCTGCATCAGCCTGTCTCCTGGTGGCTTGTCAGCAAGAATATCTAGCATGGACTGAGCAAGTATCCTGTCTCCAGAAAGTTATTTATCTCCCTAGCACCTCCAAATGAGGTCACTGAGCTGTGATCTGACTGACAGGCTAAAAATCCACCCCTTCACTCATAAGTCTCGAATTGACAACGCATTATGTAACTATCACTCTGAGGAAGGAAGATAGTCACAGGATTATATTAGTGAAGGAAGAGAGTGACAGGTTTTGTTGTGAGAGTAATTGTTGGCAAGACTATTTGTGATTGTAAAAAAAAATGAAAGTCAAAGTGAGGATCGGTCAGTTTAGCCATTCTGTTGGTTATAAAATGGGCAATCTTAGGAACAGGAGGTTTCTCATTGTATGATACTATCATCAATAAAGAGCCAGGATGGACCACACTCTGTGAACCCTGTGATCATTGAAATTTCAGCCTCCTTGATCCAGGGGCAGAAAGGCAAAGGAGCAGGAGCTGCAGAACCAAGAGCCAATGCATACGAGAGAGCAACAGGCTCCTTGGCTCAAAATGCAAGAAAGACAAAATCCTTCATACAACAAGGTTTGCATACACAGTAGAATACTTCCAGGCATTTAATTAATTAATGGAACTAGTTTACAGATCCACAGAACTAGAGTTGAGTTCTTTGGGACTCAGAATTAACTAAGGCTGAATGGACCACCTTTTGAGTTTAAAGAGTTTTGCAGTGTTGCTCAAATAACAGAGAGGCCAAGGGGCTAAGGACTAAAGAAAGGCCTGCCTAAGTGCATGACTGAAAATAGATATTTTGACCAAGAAACTGCACATTGTATATCTCTGATTTTCCTTTGTAACCCGTTAAGTTTTTTTTTAAAACACCATTATTCATTTGTCTGTTAATTGAAATTTGGGTTTTTCCAATTCCATGCAACTGTGAACTGTACTGTGATGAACGTTGTAGCACAGATGTCTAGTCCTGGTTTTTTTCTTGCCTCTTCTGGGTATATTCCCAGTAGGGGTATTGCTGAGTCATACGGTAGCTCAATCTCCATCTTTTTTAGCTATCACCAAACTGTTTTCCATAATGGCTGTACATACCTACCTGTCCACCAGCAGTGGACAAGGATTCTTATCTCAACACAGCCCTTCCAATACTTGTTATGTTCTGATTTTTTGAATTGAGCTATCTTTGAGGATGTTAGGTGGTATCTCATTGTTGTTTGAATTTGCAATTCTCTTATGATCCAGAACATTTTCTCATATCATTATTGGCCATTTGGATTTCTGCCCCTGTGAAACTTCTCTTCGGGTCCTTTGCCCACCTTCTCAGTGGGCAGTTGGCATCTAAGACCCAGAGTAAAACTATGCCCAAGGTGAAGGGGTGTGTGTGTGGGGAGGAATGGAGTGGAGATCCAGTGATCATATGTAGACAATTGGACGTCCCCTTACAGAGGGGTCACAGAGAAGAGATGAGCCAGTCAAGGTATAATATAGAACCAGCGAAACACACAACTTTCTTCTAGCTCTTTGGTGCTTCTTCACCCCACTATCATGCCCTCAATTATACCTTATAAATCAGATACCACCAGAACATGCACACTGATATAGTTAAGAGCCTGCAAACAGGGAAACCAGGACTGATAAACCTGGATAGAGTAGAGATATCAGGCGGATAAGGGGAGGGTGAGGAGAGAAAAGGGGAATAAATCACAAGGATCAAGCTAGAACCCTCTCCCAGGAGGATGAACAATGGAAAAATGGGTGAGAGATGATAGAGGATGATGTAAAATATGGAAAAATAATCTCTAGATTTTCAATAGTGGGTGAGAGAGGGCGAGTGGGGAAGGGAGGGGGAAGAAATGGAGAACTGATATAAGGAGTTCAAGGTAGAAGCAAATGCTTTAGAAAATGGTGATCACGATATATGTATAAATGTGCTTGACATATTGGAGAAAGGTATAGATTGTGATAAGAGATGTAAGAGCCCTCAAAAATGTATTTTATTTAAAAAACCCCGAACATCATGATTGTAATTTCTCTGAGTTCTGCCCTGACATGGCAATGAACAATCCTATGAAACCAATGTGCAGAGTGCTGTGAGCAGGATGGCTCACATCAGAGCAGGTACACTGTGGGACGGTTGAAACATTACTGACACTATCCTCATGGAAATCAACGATGGGCTTTTATGTTGAGTGGGAAACTCCTTTTCACTTGTGAAATGTGGAGAGGTGAGAAACCACCTTTATACTATTTTTATTTTTATTTTCTTTCCAAAGTGCATTCTTGGAAAATTTAGTAGAATGTGAGCAAGGTATCTAGCATAGTTAATAGTATTGTGTCAGTGTTAATTTCTTAATTTTGACAAATGTACCATATACTGTAACACATTAATTGTAGGGGATACTAGGTGAAGGTGTGCAGAGACATCTGCATTATATAAGTAAGAAAGCATTACTACAAAATCTTACAAATCTTTATTATACAAAAAAAACATCAAAATATGAAGCTATTATTTCTTTTTCTATCCTCTGTCTTAGTCTAACACTTCTGAAAGTGGTGGTTTCCAGAACACTAATCCTTTGCAATTTGTTACAAATCATGCAGTCCAACTCCTTCATTGCACCACCTCTTTATAGTCATATACCACACAATTCAATCATTTGATCATATTATGAAGACTTGTGTAACCATCACCCAAATAATGTCAGAATATTTTCTTACTTCTTACATTTTCTTACTAAACATTCATTTACTCATTCTTACTATGTACCCCATTTCACACCATTCTCTCCAGCCATGCCCAAGAACTTCTCTTTATAGATCACCTGTGCTGAATTTCATAAATAGAAAATCATAAAAAAACACATACAGAAAACCATCCCACCAACCATGTCCACAGAAAACAGAAAGTCTTCAATTAAAAAGAAAGTAGAGCTGAGCCCCAGTGGCGTAATGGTTGTGCGTAGAACTGCGACCTACTGGGATAGAGGTTCAATTCCAGCAGTGACTCCACATAGAGGTTCAATTCCAGCAGTGACTCCACAGGAGCAAAGACTGGGCCTCCTACTCCTACCACCAGAGGGCAGTGATGCCTCTCCAACAAAAAGAAAGTAGAAAGATACTAAATACTGAAATCACTTTTGAGTTAGCCAAAAGGGAGATCAAATAAGAAGGAAGTATGACATTTTAAACTACCTACAAAGCCAGGAGTTGCTTGACAATGCCCTCTTTCTGATGGCAAGCCTACTCACACCCCTCAACGAAGGAGGGATTCCCTGCCTAAATATCTTATTCCCTGAGAGATTCCTCCACATGGGTGTTCTGGAAAAGGTTTGGGGGCTTCCATTGGATTTCCATCTGGACTGTCGTCCATAGCACTTCTGCATACCACGTTTACACAATTTAAGTTCTGATGCCAGGTCAGCCCTTGGATTTTCTTATGTATAGTCCATGAACTAGCCAGGGTGGTGGGCTTTCTCCATCAGCATTTAGATGACAATTGAGGTAAGTTATTTTTAAATAATGCTTTTAGCACCCATTGAGTTGAAAGTTTGCTGAGGCTAAGATGTTAACTTGAAATGTCAAATGTTGAACCATGTGAGAATCTAAACTTAGTATCTATTGAATTATTGATGATTGTGTGATATTCTTCAACCAGTTTCTGGATGTCAGCCACAGATTCTTCATTTGTCAGAATTGACAGTCTTCCCTTCTTTCAGCCAGTTTTTTTTTTCTTTCCAACTTTCCTTGAAATTCATGATCAATCTGGAAACTATTGCTTTATATGTGGCAATATGCCCATAATTTTTTTGAGAAAATGCCTACATATCTTATTAAAACTGTGGTCGTTAACCTTGACTTCAAAATTAATGTTTCTCCCAACAGCCCCAAAAATATCCATTTTTAAAAGGTACCCTAAAGAGACTGACACTAATGTATAACTGAGAGAAATTTTCTATAGTCATCCACTGATAAGAGACATGATTAAATATATTTTATTTGGAAAAACTTATTTTACTTGAAAAAAGTTCATACATATATGAAGTTAATCCACAGTACCTATACTTTTGTTGATTAGCACTTATGTTTCCAACTTTCTTTATTTTCTGGGAAAATAAATTTTTCAGCAGCAATGCATCCTTCTGTGCATTTTAGATGAGTCCATTTGAAATGGATTCAGTTTGCTGCCCACTCTAATCATGAAAACTCTTTAGAAAAGATTTTTATATAAAACAAAAGCATATAAAATAGATATCTAAAATAATATTTTATTCATTACTAGATAGTAAATATTACATCTTGAGTTTAACATGAATTATTTTGGCATCCACATTAACTGCATTAGAATCACAATCATTTCCAGATGATTGTACATATTCTGAGATTTATACAGACATCAACTTAATTTTCATGAACTATTCCATGTCAGTGATAACTTTACAAAATGCACTCAAACTTGACATAATTATCTAACTCTAATGAATGAGTGTTGGGTCTCAAGCCAAAATTTTTACCAATGAGTTTGTGTGTGTTTGCATATATCTACATGCTCTATATTTTTATTCTAGCATATAAATAGGATGCAAGAAAATCTGACTTTAAAACAATGTACCATTGGGCGACGGCAGAGGAGACAGACTGAGGGGTCGTCGTTGGTGGGCGCTCCGTGATCTGTGAGAAGATAGCGTAACCCGGAAGCGGAAGCGGGCGCCCGTCCCAGCTTCGGCCTCCCACCTGACCCAGCCCACCAGCGGGCTCCTGCCACTATGGACCTGTTGTTTGGGCGCAAGTCTGATTGTGGAAGGCAAGAGGGAAAAGAAGAAAGTGGAGAAGCTGATAATGCTAGTGTCCTCCTTACAGAGAGAGCCGTTTACAATTGCACAAGGCAAGGGACAGAAACTTTGTGAAATTGAAAGGATACATTTCTTTTTGAGTAAGAAGAAAACAGATGAACTTAGAAACCTACACAAACTTCTTTACAATAGACCAGGCACGGTGTCCTCATTAAAGAAGAATGTGGTTCAGTTCAGTGGCTTTTTTTGAAAAAGGAAGTGCCCAATATAAAAAGAAGGAAGAAATGTTGAAGAAGTTCAGAAATGCCATGTTAAAAAGCATCTGTGAGGTTCTTGATTTGGAAAGATCAGGTGTAAACAGTGAACTGGTGAAGCGGATCTTGAATTTCTTAATGCATCCAAAGCCTTCTGGCAAGCCATTGCCCAAGTCCAAAAAATCTTCTAGCAAAGGCAGCAAAAAAGAGCGGAACAGTTCTGGAATGGCCAGGAAGGCTAAGTGAACAGTGTCCCGAGATTCTGTCCGATGAATCTAGTAGTGACGAAGATGAAAAGAAAAACCAGGAAGAGTCCTCAGATGACGAAGACAAGGAAAGTGAAGAGGAGCCGCCCAAGAAGCCTTCCAAAAAAGAAAAACCGAAACCCAAAGCAACTGCAAAAAGCAAAAAATCCGTCAAAAGTGCTCATGTGAAGAAGGCAGATAGTAGCACCACCAAAAAGACTCAAAATAATTCCAAAAAGGAGAGTGAATCTGATGATAGTTCTGATGATGAACCTTTAATTAAGAAATTGAAAAAAGCACCCACTGATGAAGAGTTAAAGGAAACCGTCAAGAAACTCTTGGCAAATGCCAACTTGGAGGAAGTCACAGTGAAGCAGATTTGCAAAGAGGTATATGAAAGTTACCCTGCTTATGATTTAACCGAAAGAAAGGATTTCATAAAAACAACTGTTGAAGAGTTGATTTCTTGAGCGGGCAGTTTTTCTCCAGAAGTTTTAGAGACCGAAGACTTGGCCGCATGAATCCGAAGCTCTGATTTATACCAGCAAAGAGAACGTGACTTCTTTTCTAAATCCTTGTTAAACATTGTGTTGGTAGAAATTACCATTGACCTATTGATCTTCAAGTGTTAGATACATCTTTGTTTTTAATTATATTGCTGTGCACTGTTTAGTTTAAAATCTTGCATGGCTGTAACCGTTCCTTGCGTTTATAGTTGTATGTTGTACATTTGGGCTTTATGTTAAGATTGTAGATTCTTAAACTGTTGGGGTTTTTAGTGTGCTTCCTATTTAGCTTATTTTAGACGGTCGTACTTTTAATCAAGTTCAACAGAAGCTGTCATTACTGGCGTCTATACTTGCAGAGTGTTGCAGTATTTATATGTGAAGTATTTTGAATACACATCTAAAAACTCAGTTTTGTGTGTTCATATTAAATATATATGAGCTACTGTTGTCAGAGGCAAATTGAAACTTCTCCTGCATGTGTATATATATGTCCAGTGTCAGCATGACAGGAGTGACAGATATTATTTTTATATTTTTAAAAGCAAATTTGTTGTATATAAAGTTTT